>PVIH01004213.1:130012-144779 GCA_004025045.1 Sigmodon hispidus
TTTTTTTTTTTTTTTTTTTTTTTTTTTTTTTTTTTTTTTTTTTTTTTTTTTTTTTTTTTTTTTTTTTTTTTTTTTTTTTTTTTTTTTTTTTTTTTTTTAAAATGGAATATTTTTTTAAACTTTATTTATTTATTTATTTGCCTTGGTGTTTGCCTGGAACTGGAACTACAGACAGTTGTTAGCTGCCATGTGGGTGCTGGGAATTGAACCCGGGTCCTCTGGAAGAGCAGACGGTGCTCTTAACCACTGAGCCATCTCTCCAGCCCCCACTTTATGCTTTCTTTTGGTGCTCATGACAGTGTGTTACAACCGTGTCCTCTTGGATCACTTTTGAGGCTTCTTGGATGAAAATGAAAATTCTGCAGTCACAATGACTGTGTTTGATTTGTAGCTCTGCCAATTTCTATCTGCAGGACCTTGAATGATTTGATTTAATTGAGCTTCACTTTCTTTCTTTGTAGAAGGATTGTAGGTAAGTGTATTGTCCATTATACTGAGTGGTCACAATTCAATAATAATTAAAAAGACTCAGCACAGAAAGTGTTCAATAAAAGGTAAGCCACTGTTATTAATATTGTTCATTATGACCCATTATCTCCACTCTTCAAAACCATTCAGGTTTAGCTCTCCACTCCACTGTATTTACAGCCCTCATTCTGAGCTTCCTAAATTGATTCTGTAGTTTCACTTGCCCAGGTTCTCTATACTGGGGCTACTCCTGTTCTTTCTCTAAGAAAGTTGTCCCCACCTTTTCTACAGGAAAACCTCTTCTAGGAGTCTTTTCTCAATGGTCTCTTTATTTTTGGAGCTTTGAAGTATTTTATCCTAGGAGTATAACTTTATAGTACAGTACTTCCATAGCATACAGAAGGTACTGAATTCTATTCCTAGAACTGCAAACAAGAAAACAGAAAACCACAAACAAAATACAACAAAACTTTTCAAATCAGAACTTTACAGTGTGTGGTGGTTTGAATAGGAATAGCCTCCATAGGCCCATATATTTGAATGTGTGGTTATTAGGGAGTGGTACTACTTGAGAAGGATTAGAAGGTGTGGCCTTGTTGGAGGAAATGTGTCTCTGAGGTAGGATTTGAGATTTCAAAAGCTCAAGTCAGGTCCTACTGTCTATGGATCCAGATGTAGAGCTGTCAGCTGCAATGTTTGCCATGCTCCCCACTATAAGGATAATGTACTAAACCTGCAAGCAAGTCCCAATTAAGTGCTTTCCTTTATAAGAGTTGCTGTGGTCCTGGTGTCTCTTCACAGCAATACAACAGTGACTAAGACATAGTGTAATTTTAATTTGTTATAATTCTATTTCTTGTATGAGCTTAATCCATCACTGTTTATTATAAGGTTTTCAAGGGAAGTACTGCTCATGTGTTAGGTTCTGTTGGTTTTGGTGTGATGAAATGTCCATGCAAAGCAACTTAAAGGAATATGGGAAGAAACATGTACTTTGGGTCATAGTCTCAGGAGTTTCAGCTCATTGTGACAGCCAGGAGCACAGAGAGTGAGTCTATACTACAGGTTTTCCTATCCTCAGCCCTTTATTACATCTGGGCTACCAGTCTATAGGATGGTGCCATCCACATTCTGGGCATGTCTTTACCCTTAGTTAATCTGCTGTGGAAACACCTCACAGGATTCTCAGAAACATGCTTTGCAATCTCTAGGTACCTACTGATCTAATAAATTTGACAAGATTATGCACAATAGTTTATTCCAATTTATAGCAATAATCAGTTGTGTGATTGCATTCAAAGGAAGGCAATGGAGTAGAGTAGAATTTTGGAGTCATATAAACCACTAGATAGCAATAATATCTTCTACAAGATCTCAAACTTTGGATACAAAGAAGTTTACAAGCTTACTTTTTCATCTATAAACTAGAGCATTCTACCTTTGTCCAGGGTGCTGTGACAATTTATAGTAAATATGATTGCAGAAGCAAACTATTTACTGCTGTGTCTGAGACAGTAAATACCCAATGCTATTTGTGTTATCATTCTCATAAATGTTATTATTACTATTATTATAAGAAATTCAGAAATACATGTTTAGGGGCTGGAGAGATCTGCTGGTGGGTGGTTGAAGTGCCTGAATGTAAGTATGAGGATCCTAAGAAGCCAGGCACAGCAGAATGTGTCTGTAACCCCAACACTGGGGGGGTAAAGGAGAAAGAAGGATGCCCAGAAAGAGTTCATTGATGAGCCAGTCTAGCCAATCACTAAGCTCCAAGTTTAGTGAGCAAAATTTTCTTAAACAGAATAAGAAGCAATTGAAGAAGAAACCTGGTGTTGACCTCCACCCTCCATATACACATGCACACATACACACTGTGGTACAGATATGTGCCAGAACAAGTGAGAGTGAGCTACGAAGCAAGAGAGTGCAAATAAGCAGGTAAGTGAGCAATAGAGGGTGAGCCCTTTGTTTAGCTAAGAGGTTCTGAAAGGCATGATGCTGTCCTGGGTTGCCTATAGCTTTTGTAGTCAGTACTGCATCGTGGTTAAGATCAGGAAGTCTACCAACAGACTGTTTGAATGTCAGACATGCCACAAAGTAGTGGTCTGACCTGTAACACACTACTCAACCTCTGTGTACTTCAGCTTCTCTATAGAAAAAAAGGAGAAAAACAATAGCACCCATATCACAGAGTAGTTATGAGAATTAAATGAATACAAGTGTAGGATAGTCTCCTGCACACAGGAAGTAATCTCCATCCAGTGTGTATTATTTTGTAGTTTAGGTGTCTGGGATGCATAGGTTTGGGGTGTTCCTTTCTAATAGTTCCTTTGTCAGTGTTGAAGGTGACCAAGACTAAGAGGTTCCAGAGTCTGCTGTCAGGAGAAGTCAGAAAATCATCATGGCTGTGCTTGGAAGTGTGAGAAATCTCACTGGGAGCCCAGTGATCTCAATGTGAAAATGCCACTAGGTTTCAAAACATTCCCCAATACTTTGTCACTTTCCACTCTCTCAGACAAAAGTCCATGTCAGCGTTAAAGGATGACCCATTTGGATTTTCACTTACTCACTCAGGATGCCAACCTCTGGGGACTGAGTGAAGAAGGAAAATGGAGGGAGCACTGCATTTTTCAGTAGCTGCATCTATAACCTCCATCTTTAGCCTGGGGAAAGTACACTGGATGCACCATGTGAAGCTGGTGAGTCATTACAGGCTCAGCCAGAGCTGAGCTGTTTTTCTAGAACAGTGCAAATTGATGACCTTCCTCCCCTGTCTCCCTTCCACACAAACACTGCCCTGCCCCACCTGCGATCATTGCAAATCACTCTCTGTTATTCTGTTCTTTGCCATTTCCAGTCATCTCTCTTTCCTTGGCTAGACTTTCATTATGTTTGTCCCTGGAAAGGCCAGGCCTTGAATAAGCAAGGAGCAGCTCTTCCATGTTCAAGAAACATAGACTCCAAAGAAGAGCATCTGGATCAATACAATTTGACACTTCCATGGTCCAATTATTTCCCTGACATTTTGCTTCATGTGGGAAATTGGAAGGAGGGCTTCTGAAAATGGCCTTATGTTTTCCTACAGGTCATGTCCTGAAACAGAAATATGAGCAGAGGAGCAATTTACATTGAGTTCACATGTCCACAAAACGGTAAATGGGTCTTTTGAGGTTGCTATGACAACTCTATTTGCTTATGAAATAAAATAGGTAAGTGCAAGGGGAGGGGAAATAATTCCAGGAACTTGATTAAAAAACTAGGCTACTGGTACTTAGAGGAAGAAAGAGAGGCTCGGAACCACAACAACAACATCCCCATTTACCTAGTTTGTATTTTCAAGAGATAATTGACCATCATTGCAAATAAATAATAGTCTGCCAGCCTATAATTTCTCCTTAGTCAGTCTGTTCTCTCTCTCAGAAACTTACAGAGAATACAAATTAATGGCACTGCCATTGGCCAGAGCTCTGATGTGCCTTAGGCAGTGATTTAGATTGCTTAATTCAAAAGGACAGTATGGGAAAGCAGAAATCCAGTCCTGCTTTTGAGTCCAGGAACCATTACTTAGCATGTAAACTTGTAAAAAGAAGTTCCTTTAACTGGTAAAAACAAAAGTGGGGGCAACAGTAATACTTACCTTGCAGGGCTAGGGCTCTAAGTCAGTGATAAAATACTGGTCTGCAAGTGCAAGGCTCTGGGTTCAGCCCTAGCACTACAAAAGAAAGTGTGGGGGCGATGAGGGAGGGAGAAGGGAGGTTGGCTGGGGATGCAGCTCAGTGCAAAGTGCTTTTCTAATACATGTGAGGCCCTAGTTTAATCCCACATACTTCAAAAATTTCGACTGAGACTCTTTCAGGTTGAGCATTTAGATCAGTAGCAAAGCACCAGCTTAGCACACCAAAGGTCCTGGGTTCAAATCCCAGTGACAGACAGACCCACACCACTCACACATATCTCTACAGCAGAAGGATGGCTCTAAGGATTAGAGAAATAATGGTTAGTGCTACTGCTGTTGACCAGAGACTAGACAGAAGAAGGGCTGTTTGATCTCCACACTGAAAGGCAGGGATGAAAGCCATGTCAAGGGGTGTGGAAAGGCTAGTTGCCCTTTATGCACCCAGCTAAATTTAGGCTGAACATCTTTGGGATATGCCAAAAGCTTACCTTTTTTTGAGCCAGTTCATAGTCAACTCCCTCCTCTCCCAGGCCTGCCTCTGCCATCTCAGGCTGCTCTTTTAACTTATTCAGCAGTTCTGCCTTGGCCACCGAGATATTATAATATGCTGAGTAAGAGGTAGGGATTCCTGGAGCCCCCGGAGGAGATGAGAAGTGCTGAAACTCTTGTCTGTGGAAACAAAAGGTGACTGTTTGAGCACTTTTGTTGAGAGAGCACTGATGCTTCCCCTTTCTTGTTTTTTTTCTACCTATAACATATGCTACAACTTTCCATAGCTATTAGAAAATGGACCAGAAGGCACCATCCAAACATAAATAGGTCACATGGAGGCTATCTAAAAGCCAAAGAAAGGCAAACTTTAAGACTGTAGAAGTCTATTTCCATGTTCTTCTATGTTCCTGCCTTTAGTAGCTCATAAGATGTTTAGCATTTGGTTCAGTCATTAACACTCCATTAAAATACAGAAAACTTACAAGACCTCAAAGTTGTGGCTCTCTGATGATAAATGATTCTCCTTAGTCCATGACCTTTAGAGAGAGGCTGGGCAGCAGACAAATGTGTTCCTCTAAGCCTGGGGAACTCTCCTTTATCTAAGCACAGGCCCCACTCAGCCCAGCTCTACCTGATATGTTTGCTTACAAAAGTACCCCATGGATTTCCTCATACTCTTTTATCCTGCTTGAAATAGCCACTCCCGTGTAGATGTCCCATAGCAAATAGGTCACCTGCGACCTCAGCCATGGTCACCATTTTGAAGGCTGGGATTAGCATTCCTGCCAAGAACTTGTGCCCATCACATCTCTCACGAGCTCTTCTCACACTGCCTCTCGGAGGGTAGCCCTTTGGCCTAAGAACAGACAGCATCCCTCCATTTCCAGAATATTTTCATTCACCTTAGCCTCCTTCATGCTTTCAAAGTAAAATGGGGAGGATAAAACCAGTGACACCCAGGGGTTTGACAGGTATAGCAGCAGACCCTGTTGCCTGGGGTTCACTGAAGGCTGAGGGGGCAAAGCTCAGAGCCCCAACCAGGGAAAGAGAACTTCTCCCCAGGGAAGAAGGTGTTCTGGCTCTACCCTGGTTTGGATTTGGACTCTTCCAACAACAAGTAGTTAATACAGTAGCTCATATTAACCACTGTGCTCTAGGGTTTCTTGTCTAGTGGAAAAAGTGAAGCTATAATGTCAGGTTTCAGTAATAAAGGAGTTAACAATTTTTCCCAGGGTTTATGCAAGGGCCAGGTTCACCCTCAATGTACACACGCACACAAACACTTTCTCTCTCTCCCTTTGCCTAGCAGCTATTCCTACCATCCTCCTGTCTGCATCACTAGCCCTTTCTAACCTCTAGCTGAAAGGGAAAATAGGAAAACTCATTAGTCATTTTTGCAGCTATTTGTAGCTCTTAGATAAAGGTCAAATATAATAGCTAAAAAGGCTCCACAGCTATTTACTGATTCATGCTATGCTGTCTCTTAATTCATCACACAAAGGCAACCTGGGCACGCTAATAATCCTCATTTTAGAGATACTTATTTTATTTACACAGAGGGTTTCCAGCTTAGAACTATAATACTAATACATACTCAGTGCTTGCTATACCCCAGAAACTGCCCAAAGACAGGCAACACACATGTACACAGCACACACATGTGCACATATGGACACTCACAACTGGATTTTCAACATAATCACTTTACAGACAGTAAACATGAAGAACCAGCCAGTAAACTGCACAGCGAGGATTTCTACTTTGGCAACCTGACTCCTCATATGTGCTTTTATTCTTTATATTATATGACAGGACAAACGAACAGCTTGATACTCTATAAACCCCTATTTATAAGGAACTTTTGAGCTGGACTATGTCTTTGGTATCAGAGATAGAGAATATTATAGAGGAAATGCAAAGAAATGAATTTCAAGAACTATTTATAATAATTTATGGTACACACTGATGTTCTTCTAAGTCAGAAACTGTAATGATCAAAACTCATCTGCTACATGGAGAATCAGCAGACAGGGCCCTGTACTACATTACAGTAGCTCGTATTAACCACTGTGCTCTAGGGTTCTTTTCCTTATTACTCTCATCAACAAGGAAGGAATCACAGAGAATCTATGGGAGCCTAATCTGAAGTGGAAAGATTAAATGTAAGCTCAGAAGTTTCCACTGAGCACTGAAAGAAAATAGTTAGCATTTGCAAAGCAAGTTAGATTGACACTGGCATTGGTTATTAGCCTGCAGCAGTGCTCGATGATTTCTGTGACTTCCTTCCATATGTGTTACCTAATTTGTAACTAAAAAGTAAATGTGTGGTAAAGATACTGTGGTTTAGCATGGCTGAAATTTGGATGTCTTTATTTGTATTTCACAGTGAAAACCTTACATGTCTACTGGGCTCAACACTCTTATCTTCTGCTTTCCTAGGGTCTGAAGAGAATCTTCTTCAGGACCTGAAGTACTGAAATGACCCTTGGCAATGAATTAGGTTGTCTGAATTCTAGTTCCCCGTGATCCTGTGAGAAAGTTACATTTCTTCCCTTAGCCTCCCTTTTCTTGTCTGAAAGGTGGAGGGGAATAATTTTAACTTTCTTAGGTTCATTAGGGGAGATGAAATCAATGCCCTAATAAGCCCTCCCTAAATTAAAATTATTTATATTACACCTAACCTCCCAAAGTCCACAGCTTAATAGCAGAGCACTTTGTAGCATGTCAGCGGTTTCTCTCATCATTGCAGGGCTGATGGCCTCTGCTGCTCCCTAGCACAGCTAAAGACTCATGCTAGTTCAGGAAGAGGTCCACACTCCCCCTCCTTAAAATGCCACTTCTGCTGAATGCATGTTGCTTTTCCATCATTGTAAACCCCAATAATGTGTACATCACATCTTAGGAATGACCTGTCCACAAAAATACTTAAAATTATGCTCAGCACATAGTAAACAGGTGAAGAAACATCAGTTACCATGAAAATGATGCTCTTCCTTAAATCTTTAGCATCTGATTAAAATTTTTGTAATTAGAAGTCAAGGCTGTGTGCAGGTGAATGTATTCACTTCCATCTTACAATTTGTTACGAACAAATCAGTGGAGCAGGTTATATGACGTTTGGTAATAGTGATTTCTTTCTCAGTGGGCCAGGTGTCAGGGCAATGAAGGTTTATAAATGAGTAAAGTCCATAGCCTAGATCTGCTACTTCTGCCACTCATCACCTTATAAGAGAAAAGATAATGTTGTAAGGTCTCAGACAACTGGAAGAACAGAATCTTTCTGAGAGAGGCTGCAGAATGAGGAGAAGAGAAGGAAGAGGGTGAGGAGGGGGAGGAGGACAACAATGATGAGGACGTGGACGACGAGGACGACGTGGAAAAGGATGCTGCAGCTGCCTGCATTTAGAGGCACATAGATCTGGATGTGAGGCTTTGCTGCACAACACTGAATTAATTAGTCCCTTATTTTGCTCAACTTCAGCTAACTCATTTGTCAAATGGGGATAATAATGGCCAACAGGGATGTTGGGAAGAATAACTTAAATAATGTACATTAAATTCCAGGCAGTGTCTGGCACATAGAAAGTGCTTAATTGAAAACTTATTTGATTATCCATTTAGTCTTTTGAAATATTAGTTCAGTGCCTACTATCTGCCAGGTAACCTTTCAATCTCCCAGCTGTAATACATAACAAGCACAACACAGCTAGTTTCTGCAACATATTTTGCAGTTGCAATAAGGCAGCTTGAAAAGCAGCCACATGTGGTCTGCTAAGGGCTTCTCACAGAGCCCAGGAGCTGGGATTTATAAATGCTTTCCTTATGGCACCTCAGAGAACTGCTCAATCAGCTCCAGATAACCAAGTAACAAGATTAGCCTGTCCATAAAAGTCACATAAACAAGGTACTTCTAATAGCAACTCCTCCCAGGCAAGATCCTGCTATAAAAAGATTTAAAGAAAGCAATTAGGGGACACCTGTCTGCTCATCCCCAGTGGAGCTCTGAAAAAGCTAAGAGCCCAAGCACTGAGCAATGGAAGTCATGGAGTCTCCCTCCATCTGGGAGTAAGAAGGACAGACACACACTGTGATGCACAGATGAGCACTCACATAGAAGTCAATGGCAGTCCATAGTCCTGTTTTGATCTCTTGGCCCAGCCAGCTCACCCTGTCAACTACTGCCTACTGTCAGCCAAAGAAAATGTGAAGAAGCAGGAAAACAAGCTGAGAGAGAAAGTGGAAGAGACAAAGAATGCCCTTAGCCGTTGGAAGGAAATATCAGGGCACAGGTGCCTAGCTCTAGTAACACCTTCCTTCTGGGACTGGGGGAAGAATTCAGAGGCCCAGGCTTCTTTGCTACACCAGATAGGAGCCAGGTTTCAAAAAATGCCTAGGAGAGGCAAAGAACAATTTATGCTTTCATGATCAGGGGCCAGATATTGATGTATATTTTAAAGATATATGGAGAAGCAATAGCATATTTTCTTGATGATAGGGATAAAACCTTTCCTGAGCACATAGTATGTACTATGCATTTATTTATTTTCTTTACATGCAATATCTTAATAGTCAGAACCAGGTAGAGCACCTGTTTTTCAGGTAAAGAGACTGAGGATCAATGTTAGACAATTGGTAAGTAGCAGAGGTAAAAGCTAATTTATAGTGCTGGCTGCCTTTTCTGGGACCCAATGTCTTTCGCAAATACTTACTTTGGGGTCACAGTAGCTTCTTGTTCTGTTTTCCTCCATAGTCCATGAGTGCCATAATAGCAAGGAGCTTGAGCTTTCTCAGGCTGGGCTCCAATGTGGCCCCTTCCTGGAGGCACAAAATCACTAGGATGCAGAGCAAAGGCCTCTTGCTCTGGAAGATTCTGTGGACCGTGCCTTGAGGCCTCCAGGTGGCTCATGTTCATGGGCTGTGGCTGCTGCAGGCCCTCGTCTGGATTAGAGGCACGGGAAGCAGTGTTTTCTGAACTATAATACTGGGGTGGTAGGTCCTCCTCTTTTTCACCCTCTTTCACTTGCTCCTGCTTCTTCTCCTCTACTCCCTCTTCTTCCTCATCACACCTCTGCTGCTGCTTCTGCTGCTGCTGCTGCTGCTGCTGCTGTTGGGCTGCACGGAAGAGCCTATATTTTTCCCAGTTGGGAGGAGGAGGGCGAGGAGGAGGAAAAGGCTTCTTTCGGGCCCCAAGGAGATCTGGCTGAGTCTCATTGCCTTTAGTAAATGGTTCCCTCGGAGGCTTCCCCCAGGCCCGGGTGTTTTGAGGCTCTAGGCTGATATGACTCTCTGAGAAGGCTCTGTTTCGCAGTGGGTGGGGCATGGAGGCAACAGAACTCCCATCTTCATAAACTGAAGATTCCTCTGCTTTGTTCAAGGCAAGTTTGAGGTCTCCAAGGAGGTCAAGCGAAGACATCGCTCTGTAGTTGGACAAATCCAGTGCTGGGTTCTCAAGGCAAGGATGGAAGGGAGTAGACCATGAAAAGCTGCCCTGAGAATGAGCCATTTCCCTGCAAAACAGCAGATAAGCGTTGACCAAGACAAGCATGTGCTGGGCAAGCCCATATTTTGAATGATATAATTTCTACAAAGTAAAAATGGCTACAAAATTCTAATATATGTACTAAATGTAATGGCCATGGTGCTAAGAATCTAATAATAAAGACAGTAAACACTTTGTATGCATAAACTTAGTACTGAACACTAGAGCTTCCCAGGGCTGTGACCCTTTAATACATGTTTAGGATCACAAGCATAAAGTTATTTCTTTTTTTATTTTGGTCAATTTTTTATTAAATGTATTAAATGTATTTTTATTATGAATAAAGTAATATTTTTTATCCATGTATCCCCTTGTTCAAAATCTCTTCCCCTCCCACAAAGTTATTACATTGCTATTTCATAACTGTAATTTTGTCACTGTCATTAATCATAATGTAAATATCTGATATGCAGAATATTTGATATGGGAACCCCAAAGGAGTCACAACTCAGAGATTCAGAACCACAGCACTAGTATGTATACTTTCAATGCTTTTCATGTTCAAATTTATTTGCTCTTTATAGTAAACCTAGGAGGATTTTATACTTTAGGAAACTGAGACATAGCCAGGATAAGTAACTTTTCCAGAGTTATAAAGGTTATAAAGGTTATGCGGCAGAGCTTTGAACTTGAATTGTTTAAACAAAGTCAAAATGTAAACATAGCACCTCAGTCTGTTTACGGCACTCAAGCTGGATATGCTCCCACTAGCTTGGTTCAGTTGTTTCTGTAGATTTCCCCATCATGATCCCCCATGCTCTTATAATCCCTCTTCCCTCTCTTCACATGGACTTCCGGAGCTCAGCCTAGTGCTTGGCTGTGGATCTCTGCACCTGCTTCAATTACTAGATGAAGGTTCTATGATAACAATTAGGGTAGTCATCAATCTGTTTTTAGGGCTAGGCCAGCTCAGGCACCCTCTACCCTATTGCTGGGGTCATCTTGTGGATTTCTAGGAATTTCCCTAGCACCAGGTTTCTCCCTAACTCCATAATGGCTCCCTCTATCAGGATATCTATTTCCTTGTTCTTGCTCTCCCTCCCTCCCCAACTGGAAAATTCATTCCCTCGTGTTCTCATTCCCATCTCATCTCCTCTATTGCCCCCCTCACTCCTAGTTTACTCAGGAGAACTCATTTTCCCTTCCCAGGCCAATCCATGCATCCCTTTGGTCCCCCATGTTAGCTAGCTTCCCTGGTCTGCTTGAGAGGCCTCTGGTAGTAGAATCAGGCTCTATCCCTGGTGCATGAGCTAGCTGCCTTTTTGGAGCCCATTCCCTATGGTGGGATACCTTGCTCAGCCTTAATACAGAGGGAAGAGGCTTGGTCCTGCTTTAACTGAATGTATCAGACTTTGCTGACTCTCCACAGAAGGCCTTACCCTCTTCGAGGAGGAGATGAGGAGGGGAAGTCTGGGAGAGGATGGAAGAAGGGATAAGAGAGGGACCTGGGGTTTATAAATAAAATAAATTAAAAATTTCTTAAATGAAAAGAATTAGTCTAAGGCTTATAATCCTAGTTTTCTTGCTTTATTTTATTTCTCTTTTTTACTATGATAACTTTCTAGTGTTTAGAAATATAGTGATTTTCATAATGAACATCCATATTCCCACTTACTACACAGAATCAGCACAATTTAATACTTTGCTATCAAAAGTTCATGAATTTTTCTTTTGTCTCACTCCTCACTTTCATTTTCCTACTGTCTACTTGATATAAGATAGATTATAAATGAACTACATATAACTTCTTTGCTTTTTGATGAGTAAGTATTAAAGAAGCTGTTCATAACTATGGTTAAAAATATTTCCTTCTGATACATTACAATCTGAAATTTCAAAAAGAATCATTAAAATATAGGCTTTTCTGAAAACTAACTTTCAAAGTGGATAGACTATTCTGTTATAAAAAAATTGAGGATGGGCTAAAGAAGAATTAATAACATGAGCAAATATAAATTCATATGAACTCACAGAGACTGAAGCAGCAAACACAGGGCCTGGATGGGTCTGCACCAGGTCTTCTGTCTACACACACACACACACACACACACACACACACACACACACACATCTTCTACTTTAGTGTTTTCGTGAGATTTCTGAGTGTGAGAATGAGTAGAAATTTAGAAATAAGGTAGACTAGCTAGGCACGGTAACATACAACTTTAATTCCAGCATGCAGGAGGCAGAAGAAGGTGGATCTCTGTGAGTTCAAGGCCAGGCAGGCTAATACAGTGAATTCCAGGATAGTCAGGGCTATGATATCCTGTCTCAGATAAAGACAAGAAATAAGATAGACTATAAAACAACATCTATATAAAACAAGGAGATAAAAATTATTCAGTAGATTTCTGAGACAAGTTTTGATCAATGCTATGTGTGTATCTATTATTAATATTCTATGTTATATTTGTATAAATAATTAAAATTTTGAAAATTTAAATGATTTCTCATAAGGAAAAATATTCTTTTGAATATTGATAGAAAAGAAAGTGGGAAAAACCCTCCAATGAATTGGTACAGGCGACCACTTCCTAAATATAACACCAGTGGCACAGACACTAAGACCAACAATCAATAAGTGGGATCTCCTGAAGCTAGGAAGCTTCTGTAAAGCCAAGGACACTGTCAATAGGACAAAACGGCAGCCTACAGAATGGGAAAAGATTTTCACCAACCCTACAAGTGATAGAGGACTGATCTCTAAGATATATAAAGAGCTCAAGAATCTAGAGCCCAAAACCTTGAATAACCCAATCAAAAAATGGGGTTCAGATCTAAAAAGGGAATTCTCAGCAGAAGAATTACGAATGGCTGAAAGGCACCTGAAAAAGTGCTCATCATCTTTAGCCATCAGAGAAATGCAAATCAAAACAACTTTGAGATACCACCTTATACCTGTCAGAATGGCTAAGATTAAAAACACAGATGACAGCCTATGCTGGAGAGGATGCGGAGCAAGGGGAACACTCCTCCATTGTTGCTGGGAGTGTAAGCTTGTTCAGCCACTTTGGAATGCAGTATGGCGGTTTTTCAGAAAATTGAGAATCAATCTCCCTAAGGACCCAGCAATACCACTTCTGGGTGTATACCCTAAAGAGGCACATTCACACTCCAAAGGTATTAGCTCAACTATGTTCATAGCAGCATCATTTGAAATAGCAAGAACCTGGAAACAACCTAGATGTCCCTCAACTGAAGAATGGATTAACAAACTGTGGTACATCTATACAGTGGAGTACTACTCAGCAGTAAGAAAAAATGATATCCTAAAATTCGCAGGCAAATGGATGGATTTGGAGAATATCCTCCTGAGCGAGGTATCACAATCCCAGAAAGATAAGCAGGGGATGTACTCACTCATTAGTGGACTCTAAACAAACAAACAAACAAACAAACAAACAAGAAAAAAGCAAAGCATGCCCAAGCTGCAAACCACAACCACTGAACAGCTTGGGATCAGAAACACCCTGGACCGACCCTTCGGATCCCACTCCAACTATGGGAACATCTGACTCACTCTTGAGGGAGGGGGGACAAAACTGGATCTGCCAGGAGTGGAGACTGAACTAAGTATTATTGGATCAGTGGGACCATGGGACTGTCTGCAGCCTGCCCAGGGAGGGGATGGGGAGTTGTGGAGAAGAAAAAAAATGACCTGATGTGGCGGGAGGGGGAAGGGACCTTGAATGGGGATATACAGGGATAGAAAAAAAAAATCCAGAGGGAAAGCTGAACACAAAGTAATTTTATGTGTAGCAAATTATTTGCATTATCACCCTTGATAAGTCATGCTTATGATTTTTATTTTCTTTATAGTTATTGTTAACTTATCAGCATTTTAAATTCAATTTACTGTTTTTCTTGATAAATACAAAATAAATAAAAAAAGATAATCTCCAAAGACAAAGTCCAGGATTATTTGGATATTTATAAAATGTCAGACTTCTACATGGTAAGGCTTATCAAAATGAAATGACATCTCTTCAGCTGATTATAAAGAGGTAAGCTCTTTAAACTTATGATCTGGTTTCCTATGGTAGCCTGTGAGCAATCAACATCATGCTGAGTCCTGCCTACTGCCAGGAAATTCCAAGGGTTCAATTAGATCAGCAGAGAAACTATGCATTCAACAGTCATGATGATGTCTGAGACTATCTCTTTAAAAAAACAGTATATATAATTCTAACCAAGCTTAGATAAAATCAAAACAAAGCAGCATTCTCTTTATCACTGGTTCCCAAACAAATCAGAAATTCATACCCACATATCTTCACTTTTCTCATTTAGGTTTTAGCCTACCGGTAGACTCCTCATGCACAAATTATCCAATCTAGCATATCCTCTGAAGGAATAAAATAAAAACAAAAAGTGGACAGCAAAAGATGACAAATACATGTCAGATAGAAGATAGAGGGGCCCTTCTTGATGACCTCATCTATTATTCTTACCCTGATTCTACTTTGCGTTCATTCCTCTCCCAAAGGACACCAGAATGGTAACAACGGGAATAGAGGGTACGGATCTACTTACACTAAATCTTTCCCTCTCTCCATGCTTGCTCTTTAGGTGCGAGCTCATGCATGACT
>PVIH01004214.1:0-144666 GCA_004025045.1 Sigmodon hispidus
CCCCCCCCCCCCCCCGATACATTTGTGTACAGGTGTGTGCATACATGGTGGCCAGAGGTTACCATTAGTTGTCTTTCCAATGGCTTTCCACATTATTTCTTGAGACAAGGACTCCCTCTGAACCTAGAGCTCACTGATGCAGCTTGACTGGCTGGCCAGTGAGCACCAGATTCTCTTGCCTCTGGATCACTAGGATTATGGGCACATGCTGACACTCTGGGTTTTTATATGAGTTCTGGAAACTGAGGTGGCCTGAGTAGCACACACTTTGGCCACCGAGTTATATACGCAATCTCTTTCTTCCTCCTGTGAAGCCAGCCTTCTGAGCTTTCCCACGAGTGAGGTCAGTAGAGTATCTCACCTAACATCTTCCACAAGTCCATCAGTGCAGACACAAACTGAAGATTGTGCTCTGCAAAGGCTGTCCTGCATGTCATGGTGTGTATGCACGTTGTTATCCACTCCTTCCCTTAGAGTGACTCCACATCTTGACTACTGTGGATAAACACAATAGTGTAGACTGAAGGTAGAAATACTGACCCGACTAGCTTGGAAATATTGGGAAGGGAAATGAACAGGAAGATTTGTAGGAGAGAATTAAATCCTCATTATCATATCTGGAAGATAATAGATAATGCTAATGTCTAAAATGGATCAACCATGTACAGCAGTATGAATATGATTATGTGTGGTTCAGAGATATAGAACTAAATCACCAAGGAATAGTTCAGAATTACAATGTTTATCGCTATAGAGCAGGACCAGGTGGTAAGCAGAGCAGGAGCTGTCATTAGTCCGTAGCTGGCCTTTTTAAAATTAAAGAATTTGAAAAATACTAGCTTTGTAAAATTATAGTTTAGTATAGAATAGTAGGTTTATAAACCATTGTCTATAATTGTTACATTGTGCCCTGAAATTACTCAGTGTATTCTCACGTTAAAATATTGGACATGTATTGAACACATTGGCATTACCAGTGTTTGATATTCAGATTTTAAAAAATAAGTGCTATTTTCCCCATTGTTGATAGAAAGTTTTAAAACAGAGGTGGAGTTAACAAATAAAAATAATTTATCCGAATTATTGAGCAATAAACAAAATGGGCAGAATGCTGGAGAATCAGATCCAAGAGGACTGTGAGTTTCTAGGCGGACTGGACAGATTTGTTGCCTCAGCTGTAGTCTGTATAACACACACTTCATCTACTTTATGCTTTCACAATTATATCATGGGCTGGGTAGCTGAAAGGAAAATAAATGTATTCTTCACAGGTTGGGAATGGGAATCCAAGATCAAGGGCCTTGTAGTCAATGTGGGGCTTCATGCTGTGTTGTTCTTTGGTAGAGGTTGAAGACTTAGAACATAAAATATGGGTAAAGAACCCACTTTTATTAGGCTCCCATCCCCTAGATAATAACACTAATCTATTCATGAGGGCAGAGTACACAGTCTGCATTCTTAAGGGTCCTTTTCTTGTCACAGTTACTGTGGAGATCAAGTTCCCTACAAAAGACTGATGATTTCTACACAAAGCAAGGGTTTTGATTTTAAGCAGCAAAACCTACTACTATCATATACATACTTCATGAGTGTGGTCTTCTCTGTCTGCTAAGACCACGGTGTTTGTTTTCCATGATATTGGGGTGCTGCACACAGAACCTGAGACTATAATGAGATCCAGCTATCAGTCCTGTCTTTCTCTCAGCCTTTTACGTTACAGAAAATGGGGCAAAGGGAATTTGAAAACAAGAAAAGGAAGGAACAGGTCTCTGGTTGTCTTGACCCCTGTTTCTGATTGCATGCTGTTCTAGCCTCAATAACATTTCTACTGGTGAATCCAGGGTGGAGGCATGAGCAGGATCTGAAATGGTCTGAGAATTTAGATAGAGCAGTGTTTCAACAGAATGGAAATTACAAGTAATTGATGAATCTTCTGTTAGGCCAGAGAACCTTCTGTATCAGTAAAGGTCATATAGGGATGTGTGTGTGCTTGTACAAATGCTGTGGATATGGTAAGTTAATAAATACATCAGTGGTGATTGAAAATGGTGTATCTGTAAAAGGGAACCATCGCTGGGACTCTGGTGGCTTGGCAACCGTGAAGGAATAGTGAAGAAATCGCGGCCTATAAAGTTGGTGGGGGAGTGGCTTCTGCTCTCCTGCCATTCCCCACCTGGCTCTCAGTTTTCAGGGTCATAGTCTTACAGCTGGAGCTGAATGTGTGTGGAAGTCTGGAAACTCAGTTGACTAAGGGGTTACTGTATCTCATGTCTCTATAGACCTTTATAATTTGCTGTTCACTACCTCAATTACTTATTGTTCTCAAACTTTTAAGATTGCCTTATCCAATTTCCTGTCCCCTGAGGAAGTCACGTCTGAATCCACGATCTTTCCTATTAAGCCTAATTAATTTCTCTTTGACTAAGATGAATCTAGAAGTAATATTTAATTTTCTTTTCTGTATCAAATCCTAGTTGATCTTCCATTAAGGACAATACCTCAATATTCTCTTTCTAACAAACTGAATTCTCATCTCTCCAGAAGGTGACCCCTGCCATGCTGGGGGTTTTTGCACGAATTCTGGTTGCATTGAAAGAAACTCAGAGTCAGATACCTGGGGAAGGCTGAAAAATCAGAGAAAGGAAACACCACAGTCAAATCTCACCCAGCTATCTTCCAGCGTCCTCAGCCTTGATCCTGGCTCCTTCTAATTGCTGCTGTTTTCCTAAACCTGCCTCAGATACCCTTCTCACGCAGCTGTATCCCATCCAGGTTAGGATTAAAGGCGGAATCTATTCTATTTGGTAGTCAGCCTTGAACTCACAGAAACACAGAAAGATCTTTGTCTCTGGAGTAATGGGATTAAGGGTTAGGTCATCACTCCTGGCTTTCCCTGTGCTGGGATTAAAGGTCTGTGCCATTGAAGCCTAATTGTTTGGCCTTGTACTCACAGAGATCCAGAACTCCGGGATCTCTGTGAGTTACCACTGCTCTGTTATCCCTGGAACTCCTGGAGCTACCTTTGCCTAGTTTGACTGTGGGTTGATCTCTTGATATTCCAGGTTTTATTAAATATGTAACATATCATCACAGGGGGCCCACTGTTCTAGACTACTGTTAATGTTCTCAATTGATTTGCCAAATGTCTGTCTCATGCCTGTGACATTGACTTCCCAGGGCAGCCTTATCTGTCTAGACTCTTAGTCTGACTGGGGACATCCCAGCCTGACATTTTCCTCTGGGTCTCCGAAGTCCAGAACACCATTTAGTCCTCTCTGTTTGGGTAACATTAGTGTCTGGTGCAGTGCCAGTGTGTTTATTTAACAAAGAAATCTAAAACCCTGAGAGAGAAGTCTGCTGAAGAGAAGGTTCAGCCAAGTTTGATAAGTTTCTGTGCCATGAAGACTTGCCTGATAGTGTAGTCTGTGATTGTTAAGATAAAACAGACTTGTATAACCAACCAAGTTTTCATTTTTAAAAGAGACTTTCAAATTTTTCCTTTTATGTCAGATCTCCTAGAGCTAGTTACAGTCACTCAGTATGGTGCTGGGCACCAAACTTAGGTCCTCTAGAAAACCAGCAAGTACTCTTAACCACTAAGCCATCTCTAGCTACAGATTTTTTTTTTAAAACTTTATTTATTTATTTATTTGCCTTGGTGTTTGCCTGGAACTGGAACTACAAACAGTTGTTAGTTGCCATGTGGGTGCTGGGAATCGAACCTGGGTCCTCTGGAAGAGCAGACGGTGCTCTTAACCGCTGAGCCATCTCTCCAGCCCCCCAGACTTTTTTTTTTTAACAAGAAATTTTGTCTCCTAAAACCATTCTAGTCCCTGGAACACAATCTAGGAACTCCAGATATATAGGCTCTATTGCCCAGTGTAAGACCCTGCCGACAGGGCCTGACACTGTTCCAGGCAATAACCGTTAGCTTATGCTGTGGATACTCCTGCCTCTGACTTTGAGCCAGAGTATAATCAGCATTGAAGATGTACCATGTGCACTTTTAATTGACAAACAATTGTGTCTTAGGAGAGAAGTGCCATATCTGTATCAAGAGGTAGCAGGTGTATTGAAGCCTGGAGCAGTGAAGGAGATCCTGTGGGAAGAATGCTGTGTAGTCCCAAGGCTTCTTTAAAATCTAAATATGCAGATCCAAGTATGTACCTCCTGTCCTTATGTGTGGGGCAGGAAGCAATTCTAATGTTGTGGAATATTTAGGTAGAGCAGTGGCCAGATGGAACAGGCTACTCAAGTGGGATGGTTTGCTCAATAGATACAAAATGAAAGTGAAGCTCTAGTTGAGTGCCATAGAGGCCATAGAGGGTTTTACCCCATTGAATAACTTTAGAATCGAGGCCTTGTTCACAGTGTGTGAACATATGACTCAGGGCACCCCTATAGTACTAGTGCTCTTCTTTGCCTCCAGGTCTAGTGTTTTGACTCCTTGGGAGATAGGCATCCATTTTTCTCTGCAACTAGGCCTTCCTTGGCTACAGCCTTTACAGGTGCTTTGGGGGGACGGTGGACGTGGTTGCTTGAGCTTTGGGACACCCCATAGGAATAAACCTATGCTTACATCCTATCAGATTCTGTTCCAATTAGCTCTAGGGGATGAATGTAGGATTTTTTAGCTTTTCTGGGGACCCACATGGGGCTTTTGGTAAACCCTTAAATCATTCCCAACCCTAGAATTCAATTGTGTACACCTTCATATTTGGAGAATAGCTATATGTAAGACAATGCAGCATCTTATTTCATGCACTATAAGGTAAAGAAATTGCTCCTTCTCTCAATACTCACTGAATTTGCAAAATCTTTTCCATGTTTACCAAGAATTTTGAGCCCCATCATGGCCTCCTGGTCAGCATCAGGACAGAGGCTCAAACTGGATGCCATGGCTGCCTCTGCAAACTGCAATTTATGTATAGTGCATAAACTGTCCAGCCTCCCACTAATCCACAGATGCTTTTTAGCTTTCTGGTGGCCCAAATCAGGGTTATGTTTCTCAACTTCTCCTGAGCCAGAGAGCTCCTCCCCGAACACAGTCAGGAAGAAAACATTCTTGTCTCTAGAACTGAATATATATATTTCTGTTCCATTCTCTACAAAGCCAGACTCATAAAAAAGGATACAAATTACACCTGGCAACTCTTATCAGCTCAGTAAAGAATTGCTACTTTCAACTTTATTGCTTTAAAAAGTATTCTAAGGCTTCCATCTTTTAAAAACAGTTTGGATTGAGAAAGGAATTAGATCCCTGCTTAGGAGCTGCTGCAGAATCACCTTGTGAATGTTTTGAAGGGGTCCTGGTGATAAAGACTGAAGTTTTAATTGAGTATATTGAGGCAGTGCAGCTGTTTTTCCCAGTAGATAGCCCCAACTGGGGTCTGAGTCTGTGGAGCGGAAAATTATACCAGGGAGGGCAGGCCTCTGGTGTGTGATGTGACCCATCAGTACCAAGAGTGGCTGTCCTGCCCCACACATTCCCCTGTATGCTTCATCAGGACATCTGATGCTGTGGAACTGGAGCAGCAAGTCTTTGGATACAAACAATGCCTTTGCAAGCTCCAGACTGAACATGGAAATACCCACGAGAAGGAGATGAAAACATTGCTAATCAGTCTGGACTTTGCTTTGCTTGTTTCTGAAACATCATTTGATGCTAGAGTTACCAGCAAATGCAGGAGAAATAGCTCCAAGCAGCTGCTTTCCATCCAAGGTCTGTGTCTCTGCCCTGGTGTGAAGAAGGACCAAGTCATGTGATCATACACAGCCCACACTGCAGAGCTTGGTGACTGCCCTTGCTAAATCAGATTAGGGCACAAATAAGCTCAGAAGTGGTTTGTTTTACTGTAGGTTTGGATCCTCAAAAGGGATTTATGACAATGACATACATGTGGCCAAGGGCCTGAAAGCCTTTTCTGTTCATCTGTAAGACAAGATTGGATAGAACAGCCAGGCTCCTGTGGCCTCCCTTCAGGATACTGACTGAGTATCAATGGGAATGAGAGCATGAACAACCTTATTTGGTTTCTGTGCCCTGCAGAAGGTGGGAAATTAGAGATCACTGATTAAAGTCCAAGTATCCATCAGCCAATACTCCTTGGCGGTGCCTGGCTCCACTTCTAGTTGGTCTTATTAAACAGATTGTGCCTGCAAGCAGACTCCATGCCATTTTTCTGCTGGTATTAGCGTTTCCTCATAAATTGTCCACATGTAGCATATTTTCTCTCTTTATTACAGTAAATTCCACATAGCCCTAGAACATGTCTGTATTTCATCTGAAGGAATCACAACTGATCAGTAATGAATCTTGCTCTCCTGGAGGCTGGGAACTGATACTCTTACCCTCTGTCCAGTTTGGACTGGCTATTTATCTCAAACTTGGACAACAGAGTGGATGGAGCCAGAGTAGAAAACATTCCACCCTACTTGAGTTTATGTGTGTTGAGTCAACTATGACTTCTATCCCCTAGTCAGCATAATTGACATCCTGAGACCCTTACTCTCCCACCTTGCTCCATATTTAAACAATCTTCCCTGGGGCCCATTTTCTTGGATCCCTTCTTTAGCCTTCATGAAGCTCTACAAGAAAGGTTGCTGAGTTGGAAACGCGTGACACTGTGCGAGTCAGGAAGGGCGGCTGCTTGAAAGAGCTCAGGGCAGGACCATTGAAAAGACCACTGTGGGCCCCAGATTTCTCTGTGGCATCTCAGACCTGGGGCCAGTAGGAGGAACCTTGAGAATCATTTTAGAATTCAGTTCTAGTTTCCTTTAAGTTTTAGATGGAGGCAGCCTATGATTATGCTGATGATCTGAGAACAGAGCCTCATTTGAAGAATTGCTACATTAGACTGGCCTGTAGAAATGTTGGCCATTGTGTGAATTACCATTCTTTGGACAGGTGGTTCTGAGATATAAGAAGGTAAGCATAAGCTTGCCAGTTAATCATCAAGCAGGTTCCACTATGGTTTCTCTTCAAGTCCCTGCTTTGCATTCCTTCCCTGGCTGCTCTGCTGGAGGAAATATAAACCAAAAAAAAAAAAAAAAAAAAAGAAAAGTTCTTTGCCAAGTTGCTTTGGCCAGAGTATTCTATCTCCACAAAAGAGAAGAAAGTAGGATGGACATTTTCTGTGACAAGAGCCAGAGAATTTCTGGAGACAAGACTAAGTTAAACAGAGTGTCTGAGCCTGACTCTCAGGCTCTTTTGTCAAAGACAGTAAGAATCTGGGGGTACAGTGACAGTTCATAACGTATACCATTTCTAGTTTTCTTCTTGTTCTGGACATAGCTTCTGACACTCAGGACTCATGGCTGCTGCTTAGTTGATTTTCTCATAAGCAGGATTTTACATCAGTGAGATCAACCATCATCACCTGAGTGTTGCAGATCATGCTTGTGGATGTCATTGCTCAGGAGAACTGTTTCTAAATAGCGTGTTGCTGTAATGGCAGCAGTGTGTCTTTAAGCTAGGTCAGTGTCTGTCCTTGGGAGAATGCCAAGTCTTATGCTCCATGGGGGGATGTTCTCAAGTGGTAGAGTGAGGTTTTAAAAAGATGCTAATTGCTGACATGCTTTCATTCTCTTGGGCTGCCAGTGTTGGGAGGGGGATACCTAGATAAGTGGCCAACAATTAACGCTCACATAAATTATCAGTGGCATTTGTACTTTGTAAAATAAACCCTTAGCAATGGAGCTGGAAAGCATCCAGGTGAAGTTTTCTCCACTCCATTTAGTAGTCTAGAGACCAAGAGGAAGGGAAACAGGTACACACCTGAGAACACCAGTGCAACAATGGTCTTGAGCTTATGAGAACAAATTAGCCTGGGGGATGAAGACACTGCCGCATAGAATGGTTTTTAAGACAAGCAAACAAACATGAAATAAATGAAAATATTTCTTATTTTGTTTCCATTGTCATGAGACATGGGCTAGGTTTGCAGGATAATATGCTTTCTCAGACAATCATTTTGACCTCCTGGGGAGCCATGTGACTAAGGTTTGAGCATAGAGACTCTGGCTAGCATTCAAATCCATTCTCTGCTAAATACTCCTCTGCAACAATCTGAGTTTAAATAGAACTCACAGTTTTTCAGTATGAGATGGGTACCCATATAGATTATTGTTAAATGATGTTCATGGGATATGAAGTGGAGGAGATGTTGCATTGAAGTGTTCTGGAGGAAGCTTAGAAGCAGGTTCCCACTGGCCTTAGAGATGCATCAAACTTGGTTCTGTATGGTCGTCTTATGTTCAGGCTGGAGGTGCATCCCCCTTCCAGTGTTCTGAGCACCCATATTCTCTTGCTTCCATATGGAATTGATCCTCATCACCACATAATTAAGGGACAGCTGTCAGCCCTCTCCAGCCTTCGTCTAGGCATCATGCCTGATACTTACCCTTTCTGTTATGCTCCAGAACTGCTTTCTGCTCAGAGCTCACCAGGGAGCCTAGAGATGGAACTTAGCCAGAATCTCTTTCTCTACGGAGGCTGTGGATCAGGATTGCCAGAATGGAATTCATATGTCTCATTTCTGAGTGGGCTCACAAGATGGTGTGAAGTTTTTGTCAATTGTTTTTGCAATTGGCCGTCAGAAAAATACTGGAGATTCCCATCAGGCTTCTGCTTATGAGCAAGGAGACACCTTCTCATCCACACAGCGTTCCCCGGGGGTGGGAAGAACAGTTTTTCTCTGCTGTTTTAGCCAAGGTCTACCTACGACACCATACTTTAACCTCCAAAAGATGACATGTGGGTGTCAATGTGTATGTCGGTGTAATCTGTACATACATGGGCATGTGTTTGTACACTATGCCTCCTTCCACTGTCTGTGTCAGCCTCTACTTCTGGTCCTTTCATCTGTTATCACTAGAAGGAAGGAAATAACCTCGATCCCTTTGAAGTCCCATCTCCTGATCTTCTCCCCCTCCATTTTGGGTTTGCTGGTCTTGACAAAACACCCTAGTTAGGCACAGGTACTCTTGTCAGTTTGGCAATGCCTTGCAGGATTTGTGACAATGCAGCAGGACTATCTATCTGCATTAGGCCAAAGCCTTGAGTCACTGTAGCAGTCAGTCTCTCTGTGTTCTTTGAGATCTATGACCTGGCCATGTCCGTGCGTAGCTACTTTAGTTCCTTAGGTCTCTGCCCTACTTTTTTTAAGGATAGTGCTAAAAGCCACGGCTGTCAGCTCCAGAAAGGAACTTAACCAGCTGGCTGGTTGATGAAGGTAAATGAGAAAGTCATCTGTGAACATGAGATTATCTCACGTACACCCCCACATACACATCTGCAGCATACAGGAGCTGCCATCAATTTACCTGGTTGAGCCAGCTCTTTTCTGTAGATACCTGTGGCAGCATGTACCTGGAGACTCCCATGCTGGGTAGAGAGGGGAAGGAAGTACCATGTTGAGCTTCTCTGAGGCCTCTGGGAGCATGGAGGAGACATTACCTACCACTTTGCAAGGCTGCACACATTATTTATTTTTCCAAATCACTCTTTGACCTTATAATTTCAGAGACATAGTATTTAGTGGAGTCGTGTGTTTAAGCATGTTAAGATGTATGTCCAGGCATAGAGGATAGTTCTTATGTATGAAGAAAAGAAGGCATGAGAAATTGTGCAGTTGGAAGAGACTCTGGAGTGAGGATGGCAAAGACCTTGGAATGACTACAAGGCAGGAGAAGCAGGGGACAGGGAAGAGGAGGACTTTTGCTGTGACTGACCATGTGTTGAGCTCCTCCTTAGACTGCTAAAGTAACATGTAAAGCCATTTCATTCTTAACGTTACTGCAGGCTGGAGCTGTTCTTTTCAGATCGGGATCCCAGAAGCAGACTTTGAGAAGAGGGAATCAGGTGACAATTATTTATGAAGTATTCCCAGAGGAATTCAAACAAGAAAGGCAGCAGTTACTGGGAGAGGTGGAACAGAGAAATGAAGGACACCAAGCAACATGATTGTGACGTCATTCTGTAACTGGATTCTGGGAACAGCAGAGATGGCACTGAGAGGCATCCTCACCAGGGAGCAGGACAGTTAGGACCTGCATCTGTGGCGGCCTCATGCTTGGTTAGGTATAAATTCCCAGGTAATCATGAGTGCCAATTATCGTTCTGGCAGCCCAAGTCTTGAGTGTTGAGAATTAAAACACAGAGAGTTTGGGTAATCAAATGTCCAACTATGATGTGAGGGGATTTAGGCAGAGTACCATAGCATGGTTGGTACTCAAGTGTCATGGGTCATAAAAAATGTGCTTGGAGAGGTGGCACAGGTCACCAGGGACCATATAGCAAAGCTACTCAATACCACACTTGCTCCATTAGGAAAGAAGGGTTCATTTCTACCTGTCACAACCACAAGTGGGAGGAGGTAGAGGTCGGCACTTCGAAGGGGAACCAGCAGTGATGAGAAGAAGGCCCACGCCTCCTGGTCTGTGAGTAGTTAGCAGAGCTGGCAGCTTTCCACTAATTGTGGAGGGAGGCAAGTGTGGCTTCACACAATCTGCAGTAGCTGCCCTTTCTTACTACCTATCCCAGTCTCTGTGTGAGCTGTACCCTCTGGAAAAAAGGCTCAATCTAAGTGCTATTTATCTCATGTGGGGAAAAGAGGCTTAACAAATTAGCTGTTGCTTAATTGGTGAGGGAAAGTAGGAGAGGGAAGCTGGCCAGCTGTCCTGTGGAGTTTTCTGATCAATTCTAACTGCCAGTATCTTCAATGCCTCAGTCTGATACCAGGTAGGAAGGCTGTTTAGGGAGCCATGTTCCCACACACTCCCTAGGATCTCCCAGAAACTGCCCATGGTCATTGGCAATGCTGGCCCCTCTCAGCTGCAAAATGCACCTGTACCTTCAGATTCAAAGAGCAACAAGTTTTATGGGAAAGATCTCAGGGTCAAGGTGCAGGCTGGAGCTTGGAAATCACTAGGATGTTATGCAGGTAGCTACTTTCAGTGAGACAGAGCCCTTTGTAGTGAGGCAAGGGCCTACAGTCTTTAGAATCTTTCTAGGGGCTTCTTATTTGCAGCCTGACTTGGGATCATTGCAATGGATACCAGTTCAGTATGGAGGTATGCTTCTTACCCATGGTCAACCAACCCCCAAGTCACTACTAACTTTCCAAGCGACTGTTGACATTGACCACACTGGGCTACTCTGATGGGCCTTGTTACCCTGAGGCAGCCTCTTTGCCTTACCTGAAAAGGTAAAAAACTTTTCTTCTGCCATATTTATCTTCCCTGATTACTAGAGCCATTCATTGTAAGTCTACCCTTGCAAAGATCAACTGGGACTCTCCCACAAGACAGTACTTCATTTGATTAGACACTTATATCATGCTGCCCAGCAAGAGTTCCTTGTTACTTCTGTGGCTTTTGGTGTTCACTGTCTTACTTCATGACTGGGATCTAGGCTGTGGTTTCTCCCATCACTTAGATCCACACCAAGGGAAGAAACAGTGCCCCAGCCTTTTCATCAGTCTCTAGTCTTTACTGTGCTGCATTCAAATTTTATCTTGGCATTTGTTATTTTTGTCTTCAGTTCAGCCTCATTGACCTGCCTCTGTTGAGAACCAGTTTAGCATTCCAGCCTTTGGGACCTTATGAGATCCTCCAAGCTTTGGGTCATATGCTAATTTGATATGCAAGTTGCTGATGTAAAAAATGAGCATTAAGAAAATGCTGAAAGTTTAAGGAACTAAATTCAGCAAGGGCCTAGCTCTGTGTACACAATATTTAGTTCATGTTCCTGTATTTTTTTTTCTCAGTATCTTAGTCTTTAGAAATCTAAAGACATCTGTGGCTGTCTGAATGTTGAGAAAAGGGAGTTGCTAAGCTGGGTGGTCAAGACTCTACCCTGCGATGCTCTCCATTCCTCACTCATAGTTCAGCATCCTCAGGAGATATTGGCTCTTGGGTCCTATATGCTTCTCTTGAGACAACCTGGCTCTCTAGCTTACAGAATGGCAAGTGTTTCAGGGTATAGCACCATGATGCATTTCTTTCCAAGGGCTTGAACCAGTATTCAGAGCCTCCTTCCTGAGGTGGGCAGGAGTCTGTCCCAGGAAATGTAACATTAATTGGGTAAGACTCTTGTGACCAAAGGATACAGGAGAGATGTGAGCAAATGGAGGGATGAGCATGAACCTTTAGGGACTAAAGTGACCATTTTTTTTATCTCTGCTTCCTGTGAAATTCTTGGGACATTTGTAGACCTTATTCTCTGAATTTTCCTCTTTCTGGCCTCAGTGGTTACATAATTTTGCAGATAGGGGAGGGCAAGTGTTATTTTTCTGTACTTTATACATTATTTCACTGGACAAATGATAGTGGGTGTGGTTATTTCCTTCTATTTTGGACTCTTGCCTGGGTTCATCTTTCATGGCCTGGTACTTCTCATTTATAGCCTATAGAGAAGTCAATATGTTCTTTAGCCCTGAGTGGTTCAGGACAAGCTTTGTGCCTGTCCTTGGTGTCCTGTGAGGCTGCTTGTTAAGGAGTGATGAGTACAAATTCTCCTGGGCTCTATATGGTCTCTTTCTTCATGATCTACTGTGTTCTGTTTCCATGTAGCAAGAGTGTAGCAGAGCTCTGTGCTCTAATAGTGTGGGTGCCTGAGCACCATGCAAACCTGAAAACATTGCTAGCCACATACTGGCTGGGTCACAGGTGTAGGTTCTGACACCATTACACCTGCTTTGTTAAAAACAATCACCTCTGTATATACTGATAAGAAAATGCAAATTTGATATATCGATATGTTAGTAATGAGAACTTTTACCTAATATGCATTTCCTAATGTGGTTTTAATTTAAAAACATGCGTTATATGCATGTGGACATAAGTATTTGCATGATATGACTGTAGAAGTCTCTGAAAGGGGCCACTTCAGATAGCTTCCAGTGGGTGAATCTGGAGGAATAAATGGGGAGATTGTACTACATTCGCCCATTTGTTTAAAATGAGAAAGTATTATGGAGTAAGTTTAATTAAGCCTCTTAATTTGTCTATATTTTTAAAATCAAAGTAGTAATAGAAATTACATTACCAAATGAAAAAAAATGTAAAAAGAAAAGGAGTAAATCTGAAAGCTTTTTACCAGGTTCATAGATGGCTTGGCACACTGCCTGATGCTCAGTAAGTTCTTGGCACATGCTCACCATGAGTGTTCTTACAGGACATGCTCACAAATCATCAGTCCCTTCCAATATTTCAGCGTGTTGGCTTCTAATTGAAGGAGAGAGAAAGCACCCATAGACACATTTGAGAGAGCAAGGCATGGTGTTGCATGTCTATAGTCGTAGGCCCTGGGAGTTGGAAGCAGAAGGATCAGGACTAGTCTTGGGGTACACAATGGATTTTAGACTAACCTTTCTTAAATAAAATAAAAACAAACAAGCACTTGAACAAACAAGCTCAAAGCATGCAAACAAAACAAGGAACTGGCTTTTACTGGATGCTGCCTCTCCCTTATTCATATGTCAGGCTGTGTTGATTGAACACCTACTATATGTTGCTGTCAGAGCAAAGTTCTGGGACACAGCTGTGGTCTGAGACATGTAGACCTTAATCTTGTGGAGTCCTCACCAAACCCGGTAGAGACAATAGATAACAAGAAGCAATAAAATGGTAGCCATTCCACAAGTACAGTAACAAAACAGTACCCAAAGAAAGGCTGGAATGGGCCTGTCCTCAGTAACTGGAAAGCACCCTGCTCGGTGGCTCCTAAAATAATGCAAAGTAGCATGCAGCATCACAGTTTAGCTAGTATCTTCTGTTTTCCTGCTGTTTCTCAGCACAGTCAGACAAACTGCCATAAATCCAATATGTCAGCTTCTAAGTTCTGTGATTTTGTATAACGACATCATTATCCTTAAGTGTGCCTTTGGAAAGGATTTTGCATGTGTTCTTGGGAAAGAGAGATTTTTGGCTGTACCTGTTGTCTGTGACACCTGTAGGATTGCCTAGGGCCTCTAACCTTGCTCTTAGCCAGTGCAGGAGAGCATGGAAAGGCAGGGAGAAATCAGATATTTGTGTTCAGATGGTGTCTCTTGTGGTCAAGGCAGCCAGAATGGACCCCAGGGGGACAGCATGCTTTGTGAAGAAAAAGAAATTCTGCAAAAACAATGCTTATAAAACCTGGTTCCAGCCATCATCTGTGTGCCTGCTAGCTTCTGCTTTGCTTCTGTTCATGTACTCTTTTTTTCTCTCTGCAGGCTGTGGAGACCAACCTGGCTTCCAAGGATAGTCACTGGGTCTTTGTGAATGAGGTAAGAGCCCCAGAATGGTGAGGGGTGTGGGTCTCCCTGCCACACTGCCCCATGGAAAAACTCAGAACAGTCCTTTCAAGTCTAATCCTGACTTGGCACCTGGGATGCATCCTGGAGTTCCATTTTGCCAAGACAAGAAGTCAGAGAGCTGGCTTTGGCTTGCCAAGATGCTGACCAGGAGTAGGTGGGGTCTAGCAGAAGAATCCACAAAAATATCAAATGCCAGAGAAGTAGTTTCAGAATTAGGTGAAGTGTTGTAGGAGGTTTCCCAGCCCCATTTGGGCCAGAAGTTTGGACCTGGCCTGCGGCGGCTTTTGTCCCCCAAAGAAATGAATCAGATGCTTATATTAACTTGTTATATATATATATATATATGTATATATATATATAACTTATATTATATTGTTTGGCCCATGTCTCAACCACATTACTAGCTAGCTCTTTCATCTTAATTCAACCCATTTCTTGTAATGTACTAATCTACCCGCCACGTGGCCCGGCCTGTGGCTCACCTGGATTTCTTACATGTCTCTTCTTCGGGGGTTGGATGGCCACTGACTAATTCCACCCTCCTTCTACCTGTCTGTTCTCTGATTCTCCACCCACTTTTACGGTGCTTCACATAGACCAAAACAGCTCCTTTATTTATAGCATACAGAGAACATTCCACCACAGAAAAGGGGATGAGGTGAAGCTGATAGTCAGTGAGGGGCCAGGCCTAGGAGATAAGATCAGGTTATAAAATAAGTACAGATGGCAGGAAAGGGATAAGGAGAGAATAGAGGCCCTACCTTATGCAGAATATTACAAGTGTGAGAGAGTATTATGTGAGTGTAATCAAGGGTGTATATGTTTCTAAGTATGTGTGAAAATGTAATGTTTACATGTATGCATGTACATATGTGTGAGGATCATTATGTATGTGAGTATATGGTATAGCAGAGTATGTGGATGAATTGTGTACATATAAATGTTAATATATGTCTATATTCATGTGAGTGTATATGTATAAATATCTATATGTACAAGTGTGTTGTGAGAGTGTATATAGGTTTGTGAGTGTGGATATGTGAATGTGCATGTATGAATGTATGTATTTGAGAATATTTGAAAATGTGTATGAACTGTGTCTGTGTGTGCATATGGCAGTTCTATATGTATGCCAATATTTGTATTGTGTTTATGTGTGTATGAATTTAGAGTGCCTTTAGGTCTGGTCAGCCCACTGGTTTAGCCTTAGGGATAAATGAGAGCTTGAGGCATCATTAGGGCCTTACCTGTTCACTCATTAGAAATTGTATCCTGCCAGCCTATGCTGAAGCTTTTGCACAGGGTGACCTATCATCACATGACCCCAGCTTTTCTGAAGAACCCTCTCTGCCCACATACTCTTTCAGGAAGCAGAGCCAGGGCAGTTTGCGTGACCTTCTCCTGCTGTTCATTGAGAACAGACCTGTAAATGTTTCTTGGTTTTGCTTGCAGTGGGAGAAATTCAGCCTTCAGCTGCTCCTAAATTTGCTGATCAATTTCTAATGGCTTCATTCTGGAAGATTCAAAGTTTATTGTATTGGGCAATTTCTTCTTTTATGATGTATATTTCTTCATTAGCTCAGTGCTAATATGACTGAGATCCATTTTGGGTGGCTGCTGTTAATAATGGCGAAGTAGCATCACACACTAGCTGCTTGCCAGGCCCACTGCTGATGGTTTTCCTCTGAGTTCACCTCTTACGAGTTTCCTCTTCACACAGACTAGCTGGAGACACAAGGTGCTGCCACTTGGGGTGGTTTTATATGTGTGCTGGTAAAATTAGGAGAGGGGATGTGACCACCCCCACCCTGCTCTTCAGAACTTGCTGGAGGCTCCATTGATCCCCAGCAAGTTTTGATTCTCTGAGCTTTGCTGCTTCTCTGCAGGCTCTTCAAAGTCTGGTGTTCTTTGTTCCAGTGAAAGGAAGCATCCCTCGTGTGTCCCTGAAGTCAGATGTCTGGCACTGGCTTTCCTTTTTGGATGACTCCTCCATGGTGAATGGGCACTGTTTCTCTGCAGCCTGGCTTCAGAAACCTATTTTACATTTTAAAATTTTTTTACCCTTTTCTTCTGCATTCCCACCTATCCCCAAGATGCTCTGTCTCTCCAGCCTGACTCCCTCCCCAGGGCTGGTCTTAACTTCAAACACCACAGTATGAGGTATTCCAGAGTATTCCTAATCTCAGGCATCGAGCTATTTTGGAGGCAGCTTGAACCCAGAGCTTAGAGTCACCAGGAGACAGGTATAGAAAGAAAGAGGCACCTGTAGGAACAGTCGCAGGAAGAAGTCTGTGCCCGACCACAGAGAGTACTGTTTGTGCCCGGCCAGAAAGTGCTGATTGATCTGAGAGTTCCAGAGTAGACATGTCTTTCTTCAGAAATGAGGGGGTTTCGGGACCCCCTGCTCCTTTCTGTCTTCTGTCCTTTTCCAGGATGGCCTTTTCTCTTGAGAGGCATAGGACAACAGCCAGCCTTTCCTGATCACTTGGACATGCCAGGTTCTTGTCAATCACTTTTAAAGTGTTAACCCCTTTGCTGCTCACCAATAGCCCCACTAGGCAATTATTGTCATCTCTATTTTGCAGACAAAAATCCAAAAGTTACAGGAGTCAAATCATTTTTTCAAGGTCAGGCAGAGATTATGGGTTTCCTGTGAGATTCTTTTATGCCCATTTTTTTTGAGTGTATACACAATTTTGCCCATGTGGATGAGTGTGTGCATTCGTATGTGCATGTGGAGGCCTGAAGTTGATGTTTGGCACCAACCACAATTGCTCTTCTACCTTATTTATCAAGGAAGGGTCTCTCAGTCAAATGCAGAGCTCACTGATATGGCCTGTGTACCCAACTTGCTTTAGGAATCCCTCTCGGCATTTGAAAGCAGAAGTAGGAGTTATAAAATAGGCTGTCATGACCACCCAGAATTGTGTGGTTTCTGGAGAACCCAAACTTCTGCTTGCTTGGCAAATACTTTAGTCACTGGGCCATCTCTACCTTCCTGCCTGTAGAATTCTTTATGAAGATTGTCTAGCTCCAAAGCACTGTCTGTTAATGACACCGTTGTGCTAAGAACCAGAACTTGTGGTCAGAGTCTGATTCTGAAAAGCCAGTCTTCATGGCTCAGGGATACAAGGCAGTGGGGACACTCTTAGGCTGACCTTTGGCCCTAGCACCTGGAAATTCTTAAAGACTTCATTCCAAAGGTTTGAAGTTTCAATCCAAACTCTGCTAAAGTTTTGACCCCAAATTCTGATGTAGCACATGGTTAATGACAGAGATGTTTTCTAAATGACATCTTAGTTTATCGATCAGACAAGCCACATGGAGGATGTTATTTACTTCTTAAGCATGGTCCCAAAGAAACCAAAAGCCCAGTTCTTCTTGTAGTGTTGTAGCATTGTAAGCACTTCAGAATTGCAGCTAACCAATACAGAGCCACAATTGTCAATTTTTGTACATTGTATTGTGTGTAGTGACTAGTAATAAAATAAGGAAAACAATTGAGGAAGTCAAGGGGGCATACTGAACTCAAGTCTAGGATTTCTCTGTCTCTCTGTCTCTGTCTCTGTCTCTCTCTCTCTCGTGTGTGTGTGTGTGTGTGTGTGTGTGTGTGTGTGTGTGTGTGTGTTCGTGTGCATGTGTGTATGTGTTCTTGTGTGTACTGGTCCATATGTGCACAAATACACATGCACATTTGTGAATGTACATGTGAAGGCCAGAGGCCAACATCAAGTGTTGTTTCTGAGATGCCATCCACCTTGATTTTTTTAGGCAGGATTTTGCACTGGCTTTGAGCTCACCAAACATGCTCAAGTGGCTGGGCAGTGAGTCTTCAAATCCATCTGTTTCTGCCTCTCCAGTGCTTGGGTTACAAATGTGCCAACATCCTTCTGTATTTATTTTGCTTCATGCATTTTTATGGATCCAGGGTAAACATTCAAGAATATGTGTTTTTGTTTATTTTCTCTTTATTGTGGTTTTCTTAATATATCTACTTGTTCATTAGTGAGTATTGTTGTGCATTACAAACCTGTTGTTTGTTTGTTTGTTTTTGAGAAGACAAAATTGGCTTCTGAATTTGTGCACCTCTCTATGAGATTCAGTGACTCTCTGGGTTCTACTATGAGACACTGGCAAGCAAATGTAATTTTGGCATAAAATGTACTTTTATTGATTGATTAAGTTATAAGAGCATGGAAAGTGAAAAGAATCATTTGATAAGGTGGTTGTTGTATTATGAGTCCCTTGTGGACATGGCCTGATCTAGCTTATCACTGAATGTCCAATACTCTGTGTAGATTGCTGAAGGATTGGCTTAAAGGTGGGTCAATCTATATAGTGAAGAGAAAATTATATTGATGAGCACTTCACAGTTGTATCAGAGAAAGAAAGCAACAATTAAAGAGCTGAGTCTCATAGATGCCAATTCAAACCAGCTGATCCTGGATATGTTTGGGTGGCCTCTGCAACCTCTGTATCAGGTTGGAGTGAGAGTCTTCTCTCTGTTTAGTTTTATCAGATTGCAAGTGAGAAGTCTTTACGGTTTGTAAAAATACACATGATGTATTTAGTGCTGCCTACACTATGGACAGAGAGGATAGTGCCTTCCCACAAAGCTTCATTCTGGCAAGAGACATGTACTTTTTGATCTGTTCTCTTGGGAACTTTCTGTAGGAAATTCTTCTATGTGTTATGCAATGTGATGCTCAGGCTTTTGAAGGACTCCACGTGATCCGGAAGGTAATCCCTCAGTCTGATGCTTGACAGAAGACACTCCTAGAAACATACAATCATTACAGAGTTGGATGGAAATGGTTTAAGATATTTAATAAACAATGATAGTGGGTGGTCATGGCCAGGAAAAGGTATGTTTTCAGAAGGAGGGAATAGTTAGTAGGCCATAAACATTACTTTCCCACTGCAGCATACACCAATAATTACATGGCCTTGTCCATTCTAAGTCTTGTTTGTAAACCCTAGAATAGAGTCTAGCTGTTTTATGCACCCCTCACACACAACATAGGCCTTTATTTCCCATCTGAAGATCAGTGTGACTGTCCCAGAACTCTTGTCCTCCAAACCCATTTCTTGCTAGTGTTCCTCACCTCAGACAGCATGTCATGTTTTGGTTGATCCCAGAAGTAGGGAGTATCTTACATTCTGTTGCCTGCACTGCCTGCCTCAGAATAACCCTTCCCCACCTTTCCTTTATTTTTTAACTATTTTTCCATTGTGTCATGCTCGTGCCCGCAGGGGAATGGTGACTTCTGTTATTTCTTCTTCCTATTCTTGGCCTTCCCCAGGACTTTTCTGTCTGTTGTACCCTTCACAAATCTCATACCATCTTGAATTTCTTTCAGAGCTCTGCATTGTTAGCTGTTGATGCATATGCCCATCTTCCTAATAGCCAATGAGTAAGGGCCTGAATCTGATTCCTATTTATTTCTGAAGGACTTCAGCATAAACCTTTTATCTCTCTCTTGCTTACTCATCTTGGCTCTGCTTGTCTGATTGCTAAATTTGGATGAAGAAGCATTGATAAAGTCCCCATCTTTCATGGCCTCTGGAAGCTATGATGATTTTCTCCATAAGCTGAGCTATCAGTTCCTCTTGTTGCATTGCATTCACTTTTTTTTTTTTTTTTTTCTGAGCAGTGTTTCATCAGAGACCATCAAAGCTCCCCTTGCCTTGGACCAGGTCTCGGACAGGCAGTGAAGAAGTTAGAGAAAACATGTGACACTTCTTACAGAAAAACTTCAATTAAACACTAGAGAAAATGTGTTGTTCATTCACAGGAGCTTTGTGGGAATGAGTTCTATAACCAAAGGATGAATAACTTAAGAGTCAAATAGTGTAGCCATGCAATTGGAAGGCAGAGGCAAGTGGATTAGTTTCAAGCCAGCCTAGTCTACATAATGAGTTCCAGGCCAGTCAAGGTTTCATAGTGAGACTCTGTCTCAAAACAGATATACATACATACATACAGACAGACAGAGAGTTAAATAGTTAGAGATGGGGATCTCTCATTCAAGCTTGATGGGGCCAGTGCACATCACATCTTTTCACATACAATACAATGAACCCTGTCTGCCCCATGCACTTTATCTCACCAAATGTCTTATGTGCTTTTGATCTCTTGGGGCTCACCTTCATTGGAGCAGGTTATGAATAGGTAGTGCAGCCACCATCTCTAGAGGATCTAAAGGAAGTCCTGTCTGTGGAGCTTCTTCACCTAGTCTTAATAGGACTATGTACTCTGAGATGCATATCAGCATGTGGACCTCTCAGTCCTCTATCCCTAGAATATTGTCTGTACTTTACTCTCAGGCTGTAGCTCATTGAAATACTTTCACTGGTTGCTGATTGACATTGGGCTCTGTGGAGCAATGGAGAAAAACTTTGCCAATAGTCTAGAAGGCATCACTAAACTTTTTTCATGACCTATACAGAACCTATACAGAAGGTGAACACATTAACATGAGATTAGATTACACTTGGTTACTGTGGGATGTGATGCCAAGCCATGAGAGTTGATGGCAAAGGCCACATCACTAGCTCAGCACTGTTTTTGATTGTCACTTTCATTCTTCATTAAAAACTAACAGTGTTAGTGAGGTTTGACATAAAACAAATGGGCATATTTAAGTGTACACATTAGGTTTGACCTATGCACACACTCATGAATCATATTCAATGGAGACAGTAAGCATACCCATGGCATACAGTGTCCTTGTACCCCTTTGTATTCCACCCTACTTCTCTCTGATCTGTAACCATGCTGGTTACTTTGTATTTTCAATGACATCATCTAGAGCTATGTGGATTGGGCGATTCCTGATTGCAAAGTTGCCTCCATCAGATTGGGTTCTGGCCATGTGTGTGGAAGGTGACCCTGAGTAAGTGAGGAAGCTAGAAAAGAAGTTACTATGCAGCAGCCCATAGGTTCTGCCCCACGCCTTTACCCTTAGGTTTTGCCTTGAATTCTTGTCTGACTTCTCTTAATGATAGACTCACATGGAACTAAAAATAAATCCTTGTCTCTGCAAGTTGCTTTTGGTCTTGGTGTTCATCACAACAGATAACTGACTAGAGCAGCCCCTGTTGGTGATTTCTAACCTCTAGAGATTTGCATAAACAGAACACTTTAGTGCTCATTATTTTTTGATATGGTTTTATTCAAATGTAGGTATTTAAAAAATAGAAATAACTTTCCCTCTTATTATTATGTATTGAATATACAGAGAAATATTCAACTGTATGAGTAAGTCCCATCCATATATGGACATTTTAAATCTAGATTTTTTTTTGTCCAGTACATGTAATGCTACTATGGATTGTCTTAGTCACTGTTCTGTTACTATGAAGAGACAGATGATCCATGCAGCTATTATAAGAAAGAACATTATTGCTCACTTACAGATTCAGAGGTTTAGCTGGCTATCATTGTGGGGAGAGGCATGACAATGGAGGCAGATCCTAGAGCAGTAGCTGAGAGTTACACTCTCACCAGTGTGTGGAGAAAGAAAGTCTGGCTCTTGTGGGGGGTTTTGAAAAATGCTTTCTCCAACAAGGCCACACCTCCTAACTCTTCTAAATAGTGCCACTGGCTTATGACTCAGCATTCAAATATATGGGCCAATGAGCTTATGGGCCATTCTTCTTCAAAATGCCACAGGAATATACATATATAATAGGTTCTTGCATGAATGTATGGTTTCATTTTATAGGAAAACATACTTGACTTTTAATCACTATAGTAGGTGTCTGATGGTTCTCATTGCAATTGTGGTTTTCATTTCCCCGATGGGTGGTTGATGATATTGGGTGTCTTTCTGCCCTCTCCATCCTGCCTCTTGTCCTCACGTTCTCCTTTCTTGCTTCTTTACCTCCTCTTCTTCCTCATTTGGTGAGGGTAGAACCCAGGGCTTTGCACATGCTAGACATCTATTTTAGTGATGAACCTATCTCTCCAAGCATATATTTTATATCTGCCTCAGTAAATTGATTGCTTAGTATTTTACCTGTTTTTGTTCAATTATATTCTTTTTTATTGAGTTTTTAAATATATTTATATTTTCAATGCCAAATCCTTTACTGGGTAAATACTTTACAAATGTTTTCTGCCAGTCTATGGCTTGTTTTTTCATAACCCGGCCTTTATGAATGGCAACCCTTTTTATGGTTGATGAAGTACAACTTTTCAATTGTTCTTTTGTGGTTTGTGCTTTAGTGTAGTAGCTGAAAAATTCCCTAGCATCCGATTCTGTTCAGTTTTTCTGTTGTTTTGTTTTTCTGTCTTTATAACAATTGCATATTCTTTGGTCTTTAATTGCTTTATAGTAAGATTTGAAATCACATTTTGTTAGACTTCTAACTTCTTTTTCAAAGTTATTTTGACTACATTAGACCATTAGAACTTTTTGTATGAAGTTTTAGGATTAGCTTGATTCTGATTTAGTTTGTCACTAATTGAAAAATCATGCCTGGGGTTTCGTTTGTGATTACATTTAATCTACGATAGAATTTGGAAAGAATTGCCATTTTAATAGTATTTAGTCTTCTTATCTAGGACATATTTCTCTCCATTTATTTAAACTCTTTTAAATTTTTCACACTAATTTATTGTTTTCAATGTTTAGACCTTTAATACTTTTTGTCAAATTTTTATGGCAATATTTTATGTTGTTGATGAACACCATGATAAATGGTAAAATACTTCAGTGTCTAATTGCTCATTGATAACATGTAGAAATACAATTGAGTGTTATATACTAATCTTGCCATCTTGGAATCCTAATCTTGATACATTTAATAACTATAGTGCTTTTACAAACATACTGTGACATTTTTTCCCTCATTAACTGTCATGTCCTTTGGAAATACAACTCTTCCTCTGTGTTTGTATGTTTATATTTCTTTGTCTTTCCTGATTGTATTGATTAACACCTCTAGTACAAAGATTAAAATGGTGGTAGAATTAGACATCTTTGCCTGGTTCTTGATAGTGAGCTGAAAATGCAGTGCTTTACCATTAAGTGCCATGTCAGATACACATTGTACATTAGACCATGGAGATCCTTTACTGTTTCTAGCTTACAGAGTTTTTTTTGTCAGGAATTCATGGTGGATTTTGCATATTGCTGCTTCTGAAGATACTGAGATGATTATGTGATTTTTCTTTTAGTTTGTTAATATACTAAAACACATGAATTGATTTTTGAATCTAAATAATCCCTAAGATGAAACTTGCTAGTTATAATAATTTTTATATTACATTTCACATTTAATTTGAGAAAATTTTTATTAGAAAATTTCTTCAGTGTTCATAAGGGATTTTGGTTGGTTCTTCTTCCTTCTAATATATTTCTCTGGTTTTGATATTGGTATAATTATGGCTTCAGAATATGGGATGAGAAGTGTTTAATTCTAGATAACTTTATGTAGGCTGTTTTCCCTGTGACTTCTAGGATTGCTTATGAGGCTATGTGGCTTAGAGTTTACTTTGTAGGAATGTCTTAACTACACATTAAACCTTTTGGAAGCCTTAGAGCTATTTTTTTGAGTGAATTTTGTTAATGTGGCTTACTCAAGAGAGTCTCCAAATTTAATCTGTGTTGCCAAACTTAGAAATATAAAGTTGACAATGTCTTCTGATTATTTTTCTTATTTATTGAATCTGTAGATGTAAGAGCTCTTTTATTTTTCATATTCACTTGGACCTCTTTTGTGCTTCTCCAGATCTTTCTATTTATTGGTGTTAATTTCAAACACCATTTTTTTTTTAAAAATCCATTGATTATCTGAATAGATATTTTCTGTTTTTCTTAGATACTTTCTCAGTATTCATAAAAGATTTATTGTTTCTCTTCCCCTCCCTCCCTCCCTCCCTCCCTCCCTCCCCTTTTGCTTTCTTCCATTTTTTTCTCTATAGATTCTCTTTCCTGCTTCCTTTGGCCATCTTTACTTTTCTTTCTTCCAGCCCCACATGGGAAGAGGAGGTTGCTGAATCTGTTCTTTAGTGTCATGTTTCTCTTTCAGGGACTTAATGTCATCACATACATTTTAATGTATAATACTTTATTATTCAGCTCAAAATACCTTCCATATTACTTTTTGTTTTGTTTTTTTTTTGACCCATGGATTATTTAAGAGTGTATAATTTTGTTTGAAATAATTGGGAATTTTTCAGTGAATCATTTCTAATTTAATTCTGGCCTGGTGAGGTAACATAGTACATAGTTCCTAGTACTTGGATTCTTTTAAATTTAGTAAGACTGATTTACAATGCAGTGTATTGTCTTTTTATTTATTTATTCATACATTTGTTTATTTATTTTTAATTCATGATTCATGAAAGCTTGAAAAGAATATATAATCTGTTGTTGCATTAAACTGTCTATAAATGTGAATCAAGTCAATTTGGTTGATAGTATTATTTGTGCCTTTAGTATCTTTGATGCTATCTTTGCCTATTTGTTCTAACAATTATTTAGAGGCTTATTAAAATGTTAAGTGATAATTGTGTTTTATTTCATTTTGCAATTTTATCAGTTGTTGCATTATGTATTTTGAAGCTTTCTTACTAAGGCATAAACATTTAGATTTCCTTGATTAATTGACCCTAAATCATTATTAAATGACTTCCTTTATCCTTCGTAATTTTCTCTCCTCTGAATTATACTTTGCCTGTTATTAGCACAGCCATTCAATAAAACTTGAAATGTGAAAGCACTCCTTGGTCCATGGACTTCCAAATGGATGTTGTGTCAGCAGGAGTCAGCATTAATCTCACTGTATCCCTCCACAGGCTCATAGGTGATCAGGCACATAGGCAGTGACAGTGATATTGTGAAAGGAAATTTTTTCTTTGAGGTAGCTCTAAATTATTTAAAAACTCAGTAAAACAAACCATCAGGCCATCTACTGTACCATTCATCATATATATGTTCAAGATATATGAAATCAGTATACCCTAAAGATGTCTTCATTTCTATGTTTTTGTATCACACTACTTCAAATGGTAAAGATATGGAGTTAACCTACATCATATGATTAAATACTATTATCCCATAAGAAAATATGGAATCCTGGAGCCTCTGAGGTGGCTTGGAACATAAAACCTTGCCTCTGAGACTGACAACTTGACTTTAATCTCGAAATCCACATGGTAGAAGGAAAGAACTAACTTCTTCATGAGTTCTTCTTTGCTGGCCACATGTGTGCCATAGCATGCACATGCCCTCCATACAAACACACATGCAAAGGATAGAGCAGAGTGCCATAGCATGCACATGCCCTCCACACAAACACACAAAGGATAGAGCAGAGTGCCATAGCATGCACATGCCCCTCCACACAAACACACTTACACAGGATAGAGCAGAGTGCCATAGCATGTACATGCCCCTCCACACAAACACTTACAAAGGATAGAGCAGAGTGCCATAGCATGTACATGCCCCTCCACACAAACACACATACAAAGGATAGAGCAGAGTGCCATAGCATGCACATGCCCCTCCACACAAACACACATACAAAGGATAGAGCAGAATAAATTATGTTATTGTGGATAAATGGACACATCTGGGAGGCATTATGTCAAGTGACATATAATGCCATATCTATCTGAAGTTAAATGGTAATTTCTAGGGCCATGAAGTGTCAGATGTGGGGAAAAGGAGGCCTGGCCAATTGATACCAAAATAATGTTTGAAAGAAGGAATTTTTGTCTTTCTGTAGGCAGAGGGGGTGCACACAGTCAGCTCTATTATTTTTTATGATTATGTACAAAAGAGGCATTTGATGACTTCAACAGAAAGAAATGATAAGGAGAGGAAAATATTGATTATGCATGCTGTTCTCTGTGTCTACATATCATATTTACAATTATTACACCTAATCAAAGACTACAGTTGAGCTATTGAGAAACAACATTTGGTAAACAGATGTGCTGTTTTTCAGGGACTTTAGTTCCATTTACAGAGTACTGGCAGTGTAGATATAGTTTTAATTTTTATGGATCCTAGAATGTTTTTAATGATAAATGAGGATGGACCTTAAATTTAAGTAAAGAGTCAACACAACTTGTCCTGTGATTCTTTGAAGCCAGACATCAAGCCCTCTCTTGAGTTACGATGCTGGGTGCCATCTCTGTCCAGTACAGTTGCCTGTCTCCAGTGAACATCTATTGCTCAGTGTAGCCACCCTCAGCAGTTATCTGCACTTCATAGTTAACTTGCTGTAGCTTCTATGGCAGTGCCTCCCTCACCTTGCATGGGGATGGTGCAGAGATGGTTTCTGTTCTTAAACCCCTTGAGCCAATTTCTGCCCCTGGCTTTTGTTTTTTAGCTTCCTTCTCCATTTGGTTCTCCACAGAACTAAGGAGAGTTACCTCTCAAGAGGCTGTTGGTTTCATGTTGAGTTCAAACTGGAGAAACTTTCTTCATCTCACCAATAGATGTTTCACTTCATGCTGGGTGATCTCTTGAATGGCTCTTTTAATTTCAAGAATTTGTCCTTTGTATTTATGACTCAGCTCTTTGGCCTAAGAGGCCTAGTTTTCAGCTTATCTTGGTTTTCTATATGTCATTCTCATTAACCTTGATCATTTCAAACTTTTAATTTAAATCAAGAGATGTGTAACACTTTCTTCTATTTAAATGCTCTGAAGTCATTGTACTGCTGTTAACTGGTCTCACTTCATATTGCTGTGGCCTAAGGAGAGGGTCACAGACAGTTGGTAGAACAGTCACTTATTAAGTTTGACATCTTAAATGACTGAAGCTTTTAGTGTCCCAAATAATCTACTAAGTGACATCAAAGCTCATAGGTCACAGACTACTAAAGCAAAAACAACAATAATGAAAAAATGTTAAGATTGTGGCGGGCACTAAGTATAACATAGAGACAAATAGAGAACACGTGTTCTTGAGGTATGTGTGTGCCCAAAGGCTTGTTCTGTCTAGCCCTGCACAAAACCTTCATTTTATAAGTATATCCAGTCTTTGAAGCTCAATAAAACAATATGTAATACAGCAAGCTCTGCCTACACAATAAGGAAGTAAATATAAATTTACTGCATTATTTAGGGGATAAGACTGGGGAAAGAACCTGTTCATCTTTGAAACAGATGCAGGAATTACAGGATTAATTGTATCTCAGAAGTAGGGTAATGTGCTTAACTGAGATATTCTATTTGTGGTTGATTGATGGTGTGGTGTAGAACCCCAATGTATGGAGGGTAAACAGTGGGCCTTTAATTCTTCATGATCTACTTTTAAGGTATAGCACCTCACCTATGGTGTAAGGAGGCAGGCACGAAGCAGAGGTGATGGAAGAGTGCTGCTTACCAGCTTGCTCCTCATGGCTTGCCCACAGGACAGTCTGAGGGAGGAAATTCCTTCAGTTGAGGTTTATTTTTCCCAAATGGCCTGAGCTCATGTCCACTTGATAAAAATAACTAACCAACATGTCAGAGAACTGATGACAACCCTGTTTTTTGTCTTGCTCTTCTTTATCTCTGTAATCTCTTTGGGTTTCCTTTCTTGCACTTGAATTTCACTATATGTACCATGGGCTTTCTTTCCTGTTCTTTTCCATTTTTATTATTTAATTTTGCTTGTCATTTTTGTACTTCTTGTATTTGTAGCTTTATAGTTCTCATCAAAACTTTCATAAATTCTTTTTTCAAAACATAAAATGAAATAATCTACTTCTTCAACTACCTTTTCTGCATCCCCACTCTCTTATTTCAGAATTTCTGTTACACACACATAGTCCTTCTGAAGTTGTCCTCCACGTCATAGATGTTCTTTCTGTGTTTGTCTTTGTTTGTTACGTTTGTGCATTGCACACTCATCACAGTGTGTCTATAGAACCCAGAGTACAGTCTCTGGTGTTGCTCCCTGCCATTTACCTTGTTTGAAGCAGTGTCTTATAGCTTGATGCTGCTTGTACCAATGTGCTGGCTCACAGGTTTCCAGCAATCCTGCTGTCTCTGCCACCCATCTTAGCATTGGGCACTGGGACCAGTGACATGCATGACTATGTTTAGAAGTCTGTGGGTTCTGGAGGTCTAAACTCAGGCCCTCACATTTGTGCAGCAACACTTTACTCACTGGTACATTTCTTCAGTCTCATATTTTATTTTATTTATTTTTCTGTTTCTTTATGCATACATTTTTAATCTTATGTATACAGCTTTACTAGTTATTTCTTCTCCATCTAATCTGCTATTATTGCTACCCAATGTATTTTCTTCTCTTAACTGTAGTTTTTATCTCTAGAGCTCTGAACAACACCTTTTTTTAAAGAAATTTTTTAAATTAATTTTATATATCAGTCACGGATACTTCTCTCATCCCTCCTTCTGATCTTCCCACCCACTCCTTAACTCCTTCTTAAAAAGAGTAAAGCCTCCCTTGGGGAGTCAGCATGTTCAGTTGAGGGAAGACCAAGCCCCTTCTTCCTGCATCAAGGCAGAGCAAGGCATCCCACCATAGGCAATGAGCTCCAGCTCATGCAGGGATAGATCTTGATCCCACTGCCCAAGGCCCCTCAAACAGACCAAGCCACATAACTGTCTCCTGTAGGTGGAGGCCTAGTCCAGTCCCATGCAGGATCCACAACTATTCTCTAAGGTTTGTGAGTTTCCATGAGCTTGGTTCAGTTGTCTCTGAAGATTTCCTCATCATGATCTTGATCCCCACCCCGCTTCTCATATAATTCCACTTCTCTCTCTTTGACTGGACTCCTGGGGCTCAGCCTGGTGCTTGGATCTCTGTATCTACTTCCATCATTTCCAGGATGAGTCTCTATAATTAAATTTAGAATATTGCACATCTGATTACCAGTGGCTAGGCCAGCTCAGGCACCTTCTTCACTATTGCTAGTAGTATCAACTAAAGTCATCTTTGTGGATTCCTGGGAACTCCCCTGGTATCACATTTCTGCCTATCTCAATCAAGATATCTCTTTTATTGCTCTCCCACTCCATCCCTCCCCCATCTCAGCCATCCCATTTCCTCATGTTCTTATCACTGTCCATTCTATTGTCCCCTCCCCCTAATTCACTCAGGACATCTTATCTGTTTCCCTTCCCCAGAGCCATCCATGTGTCCTTCTTAGGATCTTCTTTGTTATCTAGCTTCTCCGAGTCATGGATTCTAGTCTGATTATTCTTTGCTTTATATTTCATACCCACTTATGAGTGAGCACATACCATGTTTGTCTTTCAAAGTCTCTGAGTCTGGATGATCTTTTTTAGTTCTATCTATTTGCTGGCACATTTTATGTTGTCATTTTTTTTTCAGCTGAGTAATACTCCATTGTGTAAATGTATTATATTTTCTTTATACATTTTTTTTTAGTTGAGGGGCATCTATATTATTTCTAGGTTCTAGCTATTATGAATAATGCTGCTATGAACAGAGTTGAGCAAGTTTCCTTGTGGTATGATTGAACATCCCTTGGGTATATACCCAAGAGTGGTATCATTGGGTTGTGAGGTAGACTGATTTCCAATTTTCTGAGAAGTCATCATTTTGATTTTCTAAGTGGCTTTACCAAATTACACTCCCATCAACAGTGGAGGAATATTCCCCTTGCTCTACATCCTCTTCATCTCCGTCTTCTGTGTTTGTGATTTTAGCTATTCTGACAGATGTAATATTGTATCTCAGAGTCATTTTGATTACATTTCCCTGATAACTAAAGATTGAACATAAACTTTTAAAGCCTATATTATCTTATCTCTTTTTCTATTTTTTTCTTTTTTATTATGAATAAAGAAGTCACATTTTCCATCTATGTATATCCTTTTTCAAGTTCCCTTCCCCCTCCCACCACATCAGGTCACTCTCTCTTCTCCACATCTCCCCATCTCCTCCCCAGCATGGGCAGGAAGTCCCAAGGTCCCAACATTGCTCAGCTCAGCATCCACTCCTGGCAGATCCAGTTTGCTCACCCCAACCTCAAGACTGAGTCAGGTGTTCCTCTAGGGGGAGTGGGATCCAAGATGTCAGTTCAAAGTGTTTCAGATCCCAAGCTGTTCAGTGGTTGTGGTTTGCAGCTTGGACATGCTTTGCTTTGTCTTTTTATCTTTTTAAACATATGAAATATAAGAGCTGCCTACAGGTCAGTATCTGCTAGACTATTTTCAGTTTCAGTTCTAGGACAGTATTTATTATTGTTTTCCTTTACCTGATTTGCACTTCTTTTGTACATGACTAATAATCTTTGCTTGAATATTCCACACCTGTGAGGCTAAACTCTTTGGGTAGTTTACATCATGACCACAAAGTACATGCTTTTTTAAGCTGGATATTTAGAAGCTGTACTTGTCCTAGGCCTGTGTGAACCCTAGACACTGTTCTTGCTAATCTTTTGGGTTGGCTGTTTTCCCCTTAACCAGTGACCTCCATGCAAGCATTTTATGGTCAGTACTCTGCTGACTGTTCTAGGGACCCTGAGGATATGACTATATTCTTTTTTCTCCATACAGCCATCTCCTCCCTAGCCTTCATCCTGTAAATGCTGGCTTCCTTTGCCATCAACTCTTTCTGATCCATACACTTAAGGCCTGCTGTCCTTGGCTTTTGTTCATTTCCTTTCCCCTTCTTTCTAGTGGTGTAGAAACTCCTTCAAGACAGTATTTTTGTAGATCATTTTCTATCTTATCTTGAAAGATCCCTGCTAGACTCATTGCTTGTTGCTCAATATTTTAAAAACTGTTTCACCTCCACATATCTTGTGTAGTTTGGTTGGTTATGTTGGGTAGGGAGATAAATCTAATTCTGTTCTCCATCTTAGTTAAATATAGGAGTCATACCTATTTTATTTTCATTCTGGGCTCAGAAAATCCTGTTATTTCATTCGCTGAAGTAACTGGAAGTTCATGTTCATGCTTCTGTGTTTGAATGAAAATATTTTGAATAAGATGATACAATGAAATGACAGCTAAATATAAATTATTTTGGATTTTTACAAACTTCATATACACTGATAAAACTTCTTAAGGAGGATAACCTGGGAAATAATGGTTTCTAGTTTATGTGAGATGACAACAGAAAGTTTCTTGGATGAGGAACATCTGAACAGGGACTGGAGGAAGTGGAGGATGAGGAAATTGTGCATGTGGAGTGGAGGATTACCTTCTTAGGCCCAGGAAAGAATATGAGCCTAGAGTTTCTGGCAGGAGCCTGGCAGCAGCAGCCGGCTCTAGAAGTAGCATAGGGGTTACTTTAGATGGATGGATGAACGAGTGGCTAAGAGGAAGCCTGATCCTGTAAGCCAGTGTGGTCTCTGTAATCGGAGTGGAGTGAAAAATGAGGAGAGTTTTGAACAAGATAAAGATGGTTTTAAACACATATTTTAGCAGGAACCTTAAGAATGGCTATGGAGGTATGTGTATAGTGATCTGGAAGGAAAGCCATTTGAGAACTGAATCTGTCCATCTCTCTGCCTCTCTTTGCTTATTCCTAGATGGACAGATCTAGGAAGGAGGCTGATATCCTGGACTGGGGCATGGATGACTAGTTGCATGTGAGAAAGGGAAAAATATGGAGTTTTCGTTGGAGTTTTGTGTCATCTTTAGCTGGGGTCACTGGCAAAAGAAGCTACTTTTGCAATCAGAGGGAGGTGCAGTGTTGCGTGTTTGAGAGTCTAGTGTGGATGTGTCTGCTTTAAGGTACCTATTACAGGACAATTTTACATAGAGGTCTAAGTATGCGATCCTGAAGTTCAAGGAGGGGTGACTCTGGTCATTGCATATGGAGGAATTTTACATCATACGTGTGGAAGAGATTACTAAGGAACATATTAGTTAACATTAGAAGAGGCTCATACGTTGGCCACTGAGACACATGTCAAGCCACAGCAAAGGGGAGAAACTTAGAAGGAATTTGAGTAGAGATAAGCAGTCCGAGTCCTGGGTACCAGAGAGAGAAATCCTATCCAGGGAGGGAGAGAATTTGCCAAAGTCATGTATGGTTGGCAAGGAGGTCCAGTGACCTCGTCCAGATGATGGAGATTAGGAGAAGTTGTAAGATGAGTAGTCCCTAGGAACCTAAACTATTCAATCATTTAAATAAGCAAAGAGAGGCAGAGAGATGGACAGATGTTTTATTGTCATAGTCAGGAAGGGGCAGGACCAGGATCTGAACAAATATCTGCAGGGTTCATTGCCTTTTCTTACTTCTCCTCTAGTGTTCGGCCCTAGCTGAAAGGGGATGTCACCAAATCCAAGGACTATGGGACTTTTAAAGTAATTTGGAGGAAGTAATACAGCTCTCGCATATGGTAGCTTACTGTAGAACTTCCGCTGTTTGCTTCTTATTATGTGTTCTCTTTATGTTATTGCATATGTTACCACCTCGTTTTAAAAACCCTCACAAAAGCCCACATAAATAAGCTAATATGTATCTCAAGAGAAGAAGCTGGATAAAATGACCCTGGAAATACATTGTCATTCATTAATCAGAGTGAGCCTATTTCCTCTCTCAACTCCAAGAGAACCCAAGACTTATTACTTATGACCACAGACATTTGAGGATGTTATTGCTCTGTAGGAACCTTCAGTAGTCTGAGAGTCCTTGAAGTGGGCAATGGAGGCTACACAGGTAGTGGGTTTAGTCAGAAGGATAAAAGTGTCATTAGGTTCTAGCTGCCATCTTTGGAAAACGTGCATGATATTAGCTCCAGTACTCACAACTTGTGTGACCTTGGTTTGACAGGTTGCTCTCTTTTCTTCCATGGTCTTGCTTTCTTCATCTGTTGTAAGATTCATAATTGCTGTCCGCTGGACATGGGAGGTTGAGCTGGTAAACAGGAAGTAGCCTAGTGAGTACAGAGTCAGATAGCAAGTACTCTCAAAAGATAGCACAAAAGCAAGTATGTAATGCTTTGTAGGTAATTTTGCTGGGTACTTAATCAAGTAAATACCCAGTGTAAGGATCTGACTCTAAGTGTTCATTTCTTTATAAGGGGCACAAGGAGCAGATCCTTGATTCTTGCCCCAATGAATCTGAGCTACAGTGTCAATGGCTGTGTCCTGGGCTTGCTAACCCTAGTTCTGTCCATGTCTTTCAAACTCCTATATACTTTCTAAGAGTCAGCCTCACTTACTGAAGATGTCATCCATAGCTTTTCCAACACCCTGGAGGATACAAACTGATTCTTCATCAATCCTCAGTCTTCATATCCTGCCTGCCTAGCTTGACAAAAGTCACAGTTCATCCTATATTTACTGAATTGCTCAGACTCCGAGGCTGTTCCTATAAGTCTGAGAGTTGGGTTCCCCATCCTCGGGCAGTTTGGACTTTCATTATAAGTAGAAATCAAATGTCCATAGATCATAAAACTACATCAATCATGAGCTGTGGGGGCCTTTCCAAATTTTCTGCTACTCAAGTTGAAATTTCCTTTAGATAGACAGCCTGCCATTGCTGTAGAATCAGACTCCATGTTTTTAGACATGAGTCAATTGTTCCCAACAAACATTGCCATTTTACAGAGTTTTGACAGAAGAATTCTTGGAAAAGGGGGTGCTGACACTTAGGGAGTTTTAAAAATAACTTTAATTACCACGTGCAGCAAATGTATCTGAAAACTAAAGGTTAGTGTCTACCTTTCTGCATTCCTATCCATCGCTCTTCCCACAAACGGTTCTGGCGGATTCCTGTGAACTTGATGCTTGTGCCAGAAAGGCCCTATTATCTGTGCCTTCTACCCTGTTATTATACCTCCTTTTCCAGGCTTGATAATCATTATTCATCACACAGACAAAGGGAAGCGAGCATGCCTGTATGCACACACACACATACACACAAGAGGCTGCTGCCTCACACACAGCATGGAGATCACAGGGCCCTGGTGGAGCTGCCCATGGAGGACTCTTTTAAAACTGGAACACAAGCAACAAAAAACAAAGTCAAGAGACAGTTCAAACCACTAGAACTGATCAGTATAAAATGATGTCTGAGGGCTTACGGAGACAGCGGCCTCTACATTGGCCCCCTTTTCTTCTACTTTAAACTGGGAGATATTATATGTACTGGGACAGCTTGTCTTAAACCTGGGTAGAAAATTCCAAATGAATGCCATATAACATCAGAAAGGACAGTGAAGTCTTCAGCCTATCACTCTGAGCGTGTTTGATCTCTGAATCTAATTAGGGCCACACCTGGTGAGTATGCTGATAGGAGAAAGGGAAGTGAGAAAATTCTTCAGCTGTCAAGTAGTCAGAGTAGAATGCATTTTCCTATAGCCCCAGAGAACAGTTTGTCAGCTGCAGAGGGGAGCTGATCCTCTTCTACCTGTGCAGGAGTAAACTATTGCCACCTTCATGCCTAGCATCCTTTCTGATTAAAGAATTGCTAAGGAGCTCACCTTTTAAATGCACTGGGGTCTGAAGGCCCTCTTCTTTACCCTGAGCCTCATGCTTCTTGTAGTATGTGCTAGGTTCTCCTTTGGATGCTATATAGCCTATTAAACACAAAACACAAATTGCTCTATGTATTTAGAATAATGATGACAAATTTCATATCCTATAATTTGTTCTTCTATGATGAAAGATATATAAGGGTCCCCAAGTAAACCAAGAAGAAAGATATCATTAGATCCAAGTAATGGAGACATACACAGACACAGACACACACACAGACACACAGACACACAGACACACACACACACACACACACACACACACACACACACAGAGAGAGAGAGAGAGAGAGAGAGAGAGAGAGAGAACTGACCTACCCCATATTCAAATTGAAGACCACCCTAATTGTTATTATAGAACCTTCACCTAGCAATTGATGGAAGCAAGCACAGAGATCTACAATCCACAGCTAAGCACTGGGTTAAGCTCCCACTCCAGGATAAGAGAGGGAGGAGATTATATGAGCAAAGGGGTCAAGGTCATGATGAGCAAAGTCATAAAGACAGCTCACTTGAGCAAATATGGACTCACAGCTGGGGAACCTCCATGGGACTGAACTAGGCCATCGGCATGTGGATGACAGCTGAATGGCATGGGAAGTTTATGAGGCCTCTAACAATGTGACCAAAATTTATTTCCAGTGCATAAACTGGCTTCTTGGAGCCCATTACCTACAGAGGAATACCTTGCTCTGCCTTGATACTGGGGAAGGGCTTGGTCCTGCCTCAGCTGGATATAGCAGCCTAAATTTACTCAACTTGAAAGTCGTTACACACTATGAGGAATGGATTGGGGATGGGGTGAGGAAAATGACTGGGAAGAGGGGAGGGAAAGGGGAAATATCAAAAAATGTGGCAAGTAGACACAATGGAATACTGCCTGACCTTACAAAGGGAGATCCTCTCATTTTTGATAGCACATTTGAATATAGAGGACATTATGCTAAGTAGTGGTGATATACAGAAAGGCAAGTGTCACGTGATGTCAATTGTATGTAGAATTCAATAAAAGAACTCATTGGACAGAGTAGACTGATGGTTATCAGAGCCCTGCGTGGGAGTGGAGTTGATTAGATGTTGATGAAAGAATATAAAATATCAGCCTCTATGACCATCTCAGGAGATGTAATGTATAGCATAGTAACTATAGTTAATGACTATATTATATACTATAATGGCTATATATAGTTTTTGAAAGTATACCTCTATAGAAAATGAGAACTAGATATGTCATCAGCCATATTTTTCCATCCCAAAATGTATGTGTATGTATATATATGTGTGTATACACACATATACATATATATGCACACACACATATATGCTATAAGTTACAACTATGTAGAATTTGATATATCAGTATAATAGTAGTAACAATAACATAATAATAGAAATACAAAAGAAGATCTCTGTGGGCACTCAATATGTTATCCAATGTGTTTTTTATTTGAGACTCTCAGTCTAAGTCCCAGCCTTTCTGAATAGCCATCAATCATTCTCACGTCTTTGATACCTGACTCTGGGGCTACAAGTCTATCAGGGGCTGAAGAGGTCTGTAGAATTTTCCTTCAGCTCTTTTCTGACGTCTCTGGGAAGATATCCTGGTTCTACCTATTTGATCACTCTAATTTTCAAAGCCACAGTAGATTGCATAGCCACCTTTTTATTTTTACTAAATCAGGGTCTTATGTCACATTGAGTAGCCTGGAATTCAGTAATGTAGCCCAGGCTGAATGCTAGCTCACAAAGATCTACCTGCCAATGCCTCCAAGTTGCTAGAATTAAAAGTGTGTATCATACTGAGCCTTTTTTTTTTTTTTTTAAAGAAATGTCTGGTGAGTAAGCAGGGCACAGACTTCTAGAGAATAAAATGTGAGTTCATAAGTAGGTGGGTGGTTGAAGAGTGATAGAATAATGGGAACCCAAAGAAAACTAGCTCTAGGCTTTTTCTGATTAGTCTGTAACAGCAAAATAAACACAGATTAATGGATTAAAAAAGCCATGTAGAAGTAGATTATTTCCCTAAAGAGATTTTAATTGGTAGGTTCAATTTTGTGTAATCCTGTTGTTTTCAATTAAAAATACAACATTAACATTTTTTCATGCTAATAAATAGCCTTCTAGATAATATTTAATGGTATTATGGTATGCTGTCATTTGAAGGAATAACAGTTTATACAAATTTTTGTTGTTGAAAACTTGTATTCTCTAAGTCCTCTGTAAATAGTCCAATAGCATGCTGCCTTAATCCTTTGAGGGTGTCTTCTGGAAACCTTCCAATTGTTATATACTTTTTTTCCTGAAACTAGACTTGGCTTTGAAGCTTAAAGTAACAAGGAATTTCATATTAACTAGGAATAAACCAAAAAGGTCAACAAGAACAATAATAAAATGCAAGTGTCATGGTGATCCAGTCAAAGGAAATGAGTAGGTGTTTTCAAAAGACCAGTGGGAGGTGAGGGGCTATTTTCTGTTGCTGTGACAAAATCTATGAAACCAAGAAGTTAAGGAAGGATTCTTTGGCTTCTGTTTTAGACACATCTGTTTGTGTTTGTGGGAGCTATTGTTTCTTGGCAAAGCTAGAGCAGAGCATCATGGGGGAAGGTTGTGGCAGAGCTTCTCACCTCGCAGTAGTTAAGAGGAGAGAGAGCAAAGAGAAAGGTACCAGGATACGTTCTACCCTCTGAGGGTACACCTTCAGAAACTTCTTCCTTTAAGTAGGCCCTCTCCCTAATTCAGGTATGAACCCATTGACATGTTACTCTGTTATGAACTCTCAGAGTCAAACTGTCTGTCGGCACACAAGCCTGTGGGGATGCTGTATACACAAACTGTAACAAAGATGGTATAAAGTAGCTTTTATGACTAAATCCAAATGATCCTGTTTACTAAGGTCATATTATGTTATCTGTGACTCTTTAAGGGTCTGAGTGAAGCCCTTGAGGAAGACTTTCGATAGGAAACAGGTTTACCCTTCTTTACCCTTTCAGGACAGAAATGAGCCATATTCCTCTTCCCCCAAAGAGATTTCTGTCACCAAATATTTTCCACATTTTGACTCATCAGTTTTTTCATATTCTCCCGATAGGTGAGAATGTTTGGAGACAAAAAATAAATAAATAAATAAATAAAAAAAAATTGATTGTCAGTCACTTTGCTTGGACAAGAGGTTTCTGGGTCAGACATGTCTGAGAAATTTTCTGTTGTTAAATCTGAATGTCTCAAAGAGATCTTTCAGTTTAAGGAAGTGGGTCAGCTTCACAAGAAATGGCACTTTGTCTCCCATAAATATTGGCATCAGGAAGACATACACTATCATCCATTGAAATCTTGACTCTAGGCTCACACCACAGAGCTGTGGTTTGGATGTGGTTTGTCCTATCCAGATTTCAAATCTAGTCCTCAGTGTGACAGTGTTGCAAGGTGGGCCCAGGGAGGTGATTAACAAACAGGCAAGGTGCAACAGACCAGGCCCCAGTGGCACAAGCCCCTCTCTCTGCACCTTGCCTCTTTCATAAACACCTGCATTTGTCCTTCCAGGTTTCTTTCTGTGTGAAGCAGCATGAGATCCTGCATCAGAGTCTGTAAGCATCAGAGGCTTATAGGTGCAGTCAACATTCTTTTGACTTTCTGTCCTCTAGAACTGGAAGACAAAACTTAGTCACCACTATCAGTTATTCTGTTTTAGTGATAAAGAATAAACTAACATACTCAGACAGCCTCAGCTCGATGCCACCTAGCCTGGGAATGTGGTGACAATTAGAGCATGAGACTATTAGATGTCTACTCACTGGGCAATGGCCACAGAGGCATGTGACTTGGGAAGAAGGGCTTGAGAAGATTCTCTGGACACTGTTGCTTAAAGATCTTGTCTTTCATCTTGAGTAAGGGAGGAGAGGCTGGGATGGCTGAGCTGAGCTGCAGGGGGGTTTCAGTTTTTCTTGTGAGGATCACTCTGGCACTGCCGTGAACATAAATCACAGAAATCTGGAAATTATGGTAGGAAAGGGAGGTGAAAGGGAAAACGTAGAAGGTTAAAAAGTTCATTAAAGATGATGGTGGCTTGGACCGGAGTGAACTGGGAGATGTGGAAGAGTCAGTCATTCTATAAAATCTTACTTACACTTGGGACCAATGTTGGGAAGGAAGGCATTCCTAGAACAAATGACAAAGCATCCTTGTTTAAAACAAATAAAAGAAAACAGGTTGATTGTATCTGTGTGGCAAGTGTCTCTTTGTGTAGAAAGTTTTGGATTTGATTATACTTAGTCTGATTCTAGTGGCAACAGTTATTTTTTTTTTTAATTATTAAATTCTTCTCTCATATATTACATCCCAGCTGCAGTCATTTTTCATGGTATTTTCTCCCTCTTCTGCAGCTGATCCCTCCTATTTCCAACCCTACTCGCTCTAGGTCCACCCACAAAAGCTATTGTTCTATTTTCCTTCCCAGGGAGATCCTTATGTCCTACCCTTTCCATTATTTAGCTTCTCAAGGTCTGTAAACACTAGCATGATTATCTTTTACTTGAGGGCTAATGTCCACTTCTAAGTGAATACATACCATGTTTGTTTTTCTGGGTCTGAGTTACCTCACTCAGGATTATTTTTTTCTCATTCCATCCATATGCCTGAAAATTTTATGATGTCATTTTTTGTAACAGGTAATACTCTATGTGTAAATGTACCACATTTTATAAAATCTATTCTTTAGTTTAATTTGATTCCATTGATCAACCTTTCTGTTATTATTCTAATACCAAGGAATTTTTGTGGTATACCTTGAAATTATACCTTGGAGTAACTATAACCAAAGAAATAACAGATCTATTTGACAAAAACTTTAAATCACTGAAGAAAGAAATTGAAGAGGATATCAGAAAATGGAAAGATCTTCCATGTTCCTGGATAGGTAGGATCAACATAGTAAAAATGCTAGTTCTACCAAAAGCAATCTAGAGATTCAATTCACTTCCCATCAAAATTCCAACACAATTTTTTATAGACCTTGAAAGAACAATACTCAATTTCATTTGGAACAACATGAAAGCCAGGATTGCCAAAACAATTTTGCTCAACAAAAGAACCTCAGGAGGTATCACCATCCCTGACTTCAAGTTATACTATAGAGCTACAGTAATAAAAACAGCCTCGTACTGGCATAAAAACAGATTTGTGGATCAATGGAATTAAAGATCCCGACATTAACCCAAAAACCTATAAACACCTGATCTTTGACAAAGAGGCCCAAAATACTCAGTGGAAAACAGATAGTATCTTTAACAAATGGTGTTGGCATAGCTGGATGGTAGTGTGTAGAAAAATGCAAATAGATCCCAGCCTGTCACCCTGCACAAAACTCAAATCCAAGTGGATCAAAGACCTCAACATAAACCCAGCCACACTGAACTTGATAGAAAAGAAAGTAGGAAATACCCTCCAACACATTGGCATAGGTGACCACTTCCTAAATATAACACCAATAGCACAGACACTAAGAACAACAATTAAGTGGGACCTCCTGAAACTGAAAAGCTTCTGTAAAGCCAAGGACACAGTCCATAAGACAAAACGACAGCCTCCAGAATGGGAATAGATTTTCACCAACCCTACAAGTGACAGAGGACTGATCTCTAAAATATATAGAGAACTCAAGAAACTAGAGCCCAAAACCTTGAATAATCCAATCAAAAAATGGGGCGCAGAACTAAAAAGGGAATTCTTAGCAGAAGAATTATGAATGACTGAAAGGCACTTGAAATAGTGCTTGACATCTTTAGCCATCAGAGAATTGCAAATCAAAACAACTTTGAGATACTTTACACCTGTCAGACTGGCTAAGAATAAAAACACAGATGACAGCCTATGCTGGAGAGGTTTTGGAGCAAGGGGAACACTCCTCCATTGTTGGTGGGAGTGTAAGCTTGTTCAGCCACTCCGGAATGCAGTATGGTGGTTTCTCAGAAAACTCAGAATCAATTTCCCTAAAGACTCAGCAATACCACTATTGGGCATATACCCTAAAGATGCACATTCACACTCCAAGCACATTAGCTCAACTATGTTCATAGCAGCATTATTCGTAATAGCAAGAACCTGGAAACAACCTAGATGCCCCTCACCTGAAGAATAGATTAACAAACTATGGTATATTTACACAATGTAGTACTACTCAGCAGTGAGAATAAATGATATCCTAAAATCTGCAGGCAAATGGATGGATTTGGAGAATATCCTCCTGAGCGAGGTCTCACAAACTCAGAAAGATAAACAGGGGATGAACTAACTCATTGGTGGACTTTAAACAAAAAAAGCAAAAAGCAAAACATGTTCAAGCTGCAAACCACAACCACTGAACAGCTTGGAATCTGAAACACCTTGGACTGGCACCTTGGCGCCCATTCCCCCCAGAGAAACACCTGACTCAGTCTTGATGTTGGGGTGAGGAAAGCAGATTTGCTTGAAGTAGATGCTGAACTAAGCCACTTTAGGCCCTTGGGACCTGCAGTCCTCGCTGGGGAGGAGATAAGGAGATGGGGAGAAGAGTGAGTGACTTGGAGGGGCAGGAGGGGGAAGGGAGCCTGAACAAGGGGATACATGGATAAGAAAATTAAAAAAATAAAGAAAAAGAAATTAGAGATAGCAATACCAAGAAGTTATCTGCACTTGGGTTAGAGATAGCAAAATTCTAACCCAAGTGCAGATAACTTCTTTGGGTTAGAGTTTTTCTTCTAGTAATTTCTGTAGGGCTGGATTTGTAGCTATATATTATTTAAGTGTATGATCAATTATGGAAAAGGTTCCATGAGATGCTGAGGAGAAGGTCTATTCTCTTGTATTGAGTGAAATGTTCTGTAGAATCCGTTACATTTGTTTGTGTCAAAACAACTGTTAGTTCCTTTATTTCTCTGTTGAGTTTCTGTATGATAGACCTGTCCATTGGTGAAAGTGGGGTGTTGAAGTCTCCTAATCTCAGTATTTGTGATTTGATGTGTGATTTAAGCTTTAGTAATGCTTTTTTTTTAAAAAAAATGTAAGTGCCCTTGCATTTGTGGTATAGATGGTCAGAATTGAGACTTCACCGTGATGAATTTTTCCTGTGATAAATATGAAACGTCCTTTTCCATCTCTTTTGATTAATTTTAGTTTGAAGTCTGTTAGATATTAGGATAGCTACACCTGCCTGTTTCTTAGGTCCATCTGATTGGAAATTTTTTCAATCCTTTACTCTAAGGTGATGTCTGTTTTTGATACTGAAGTGTTTCTTGTGTGCAGCAGAAGATTTGATCCTGTTTTTGTACCCATTCTGTTAGCCTCTGTCTTTTTATAGGTGATTTGAGACCATTGGTATTAAGAGATTTTTTAATGACCAGTGATTGTTAATTGTTAAGTTTGGTTGTGTTGTTGTTGGTGGTGATATATGTATGTTTCTCTTTTTGGAGTTTGCTGGTATGGGGTTATTTATTGCCTGTGTTTTCATGGGTGCAGATAACTTCTTTGGGTTAGAGTTTTTCTTCTAGTAATTTCTGTAGGGCTGGATTTGTAGCTATATATTATTTAAATCTGGTTTTGTCATGGAATATTTTGTTTTCTCCATTTATGGAAACTGAAAGCTCTTCTAGGGTTAGTAGTCTGGGTTGGCATCCACAGTCTCTTAGTATCTGCAGAACACCTGTTCAGGACCTTCTGTTTTTTCAGAGTTTCCATTGAGAAGCTGGGTGTAATTCTGATATGTGAGCCTTTATATGTTATGTGACCATTTTCCTATGTTCTTAATATTCTTGCTTTATTCTTATATATTTAATGGCTTGGTTATTATGTGGCAGGGGAAATTTTTATTTTGGTCCAATCTATTTGGTATTCTGTAAGCTTTTTGTACCTCCATAGGCATGTCAGGCATGCCTTTCTTTAGGTTGCAAAAGTTTTCTCCTATGATTTTTGTTGAATATATTTTTCTGTGTTTTTGTACTAGAATTCTTCTTCTATCCCTATTATTTTTAGGTTTTGTTTTTTTCATGCTGTCCCAGATTTCCTGGATATTTTGTGTTAAGAATTTGTTGGATTTATCATTTTCTTTAACAAATACATTTTTTTCTCTATCATGTCTCAATGCCCGAGATTGTTTCTTCCATCTCTTGTATTCTATTAGTTCCTATTCATTTACTCAGATTTTTCCTTTTCCAGACTTCTGTCAATTTATATTTTCTTTATTTCCTCTATTTCAATTTTTAAGCCTTGGGCTGTTCATTTGTGTGTGTGTGTGTGTGTGTGTGTGTGTGTGTGTGTGTGTGTGTGTGTGTGCGTCTTTTTGGGATTTTCTGAGTTTTTTTTGAGAGATTTATTGATTTCTTTCAATTTTTTGTTTGCCTTTTCCTCCATCTTCTAAAGGGAATTTTTCATTTTCTCTTTAAGGGCTTCTATCATCTTCATAAAGTTATTGTCAAGGTAGTTTTTCTCTGCTTTATTGGCATTGGGTTGTTCAGTTATTGCTGTTGTAGAACCTATAGTTTCTAGATGTGCCATATTTCTGTGTATGATGTTGCCCATATTCTTATACTACTTTCTTTCTATTTCTTTCTCAAATTTATACAGGTGGAGCCCATGTCTTTAGGGGTCCTGCCTCTTCCAGTCTGCTCTTCTTCCTCATTTCTGTTCTTTCCAATTGTTGCATTTGGGGTGTGTGACTCTATGAACTCTGGTGACCTGGGGATGTCAGGCACAGGAGTGTGTGTGTGTGGTGCAGCTGATTTTCTGAGACTGGGATGGGTTTGGGGGAAAGAGCAAGGTATGTGCTCCTGCTGCCCGAAGCTAGAACTCTTGGCTAACCTGCCAGAAGCTTAGGAGCTTACCTGTCGTTTTAGATTGCTGCAGTTGGGGTGCATGGCTGAGTTATTTTCAAATAAAGAAAAAATGACCTGAAGTTTGGATGGAACAGATTAGGGTGACATGAGACAAACTGAGGTGGGAAATGGGAGTATCTATAATCATTAGTCATTGTATACATCTATGATAGTCTCAATATAAAAATGTACAATTTTATGTCCGTGTGACCATACCACATGGAGTCTTCTTGTTCTATGATTATTCACTCAGAATAATTGTTTTGAGATCTATTCATGTTGCTTTGTGTGATGATTATTATATGGTCTGCAGTAAGGGTTGGGCTTAATTTTTGTTTTATGTTATTTTTGTGCATGATAATTTAATCATTTGAGCATCAGTTAATAAAGACTGTCCTTTTGAGAGCCTTTGCCCAAAATTAATTGGCATTCAACTTGTAGATATAATCTGTTCTGTCTGATTTGACCTGTGTTTTATATTTCAACTAGTGCTGGATACTCATAATAACTATATATTTTCATTGGTCCCGAAAGCAAGTGGAGTCAGCTTGGGACCTTTAATATTGTGGGAAATTTTGTTGTTAGCCTTCAATCCCTTAATGTTTTCACATAGCTGGGATTATGATGAGGTATGTGAGGCACACAGAGGAATTCATTCTCAAATTGGTAGTAATTTCTCTCCCTGTTCCTGCTTTGCATTTTCATATACTTTAAAATTAGCTTGTCATCTTTTAGGAAAAGTCAGCTGTATTTTTTTAATTTGAGTCATGTTGAAACTAGAGGCTTTTTTTTTCCCCTAGGGATAATTGGCTTCTTAGCAGTACTAACCTGTGAGAAAGGAATACTTTTTCTTTTGCCTAAGTCCTCAGTTATTTGTAATAGCATTTTATAGTGTTAAGTGCATATCCTACTATTAGATTCATCTCCAGATATTTATATCTTTCAGACCTATTACTTTTCAATTTTAGCTTGCAATTGTGCATTGTTAGCTTGTAGAAATACAACCTCTCTCAACCTTTCTAAACTCAGTTATTAGTTACAGAAGTTTTCTTTTTTATATTTTCTCTGATTTTATGGGTAAACAAACATGTCTTCTATCGGGAAGAAAATTTCCTCTTGAATCTGTATCTTTTATTTCTTTTTTGTCCTTCTATTGTGGCTTGAGTTTTTGGTTCAATATCAAACAGAAGTAACAGACTCTTTCTGGACCTTGTCCCTTCTTGGAAGCTAAGTATAACCAGGACTTAGTGTTTGAGATAAGCAAAAGGACTGGGAACATGGCCAAGAAAACATTCTACCCATCACCATGATCATGATGCAGGTTGAGCATAGATAACTTTTTATTTTCTTTACCAGACTGAAGACATTTTCTTTCATATTTAGGTTTCTGAGAGCTTTTAAAAAATAACTGGATGTTGGATTTGGTTGAGTTCTTTTGTAGCTCTATTGGGATGATCATATGGATTTTCCTTTTTTATTCAATTAGGAAAGACAAATAAATGGTTTCATTTGATTAGTGAAATAATAAACTACTCGATCATGTTCTTTTCCAATTGTTGTATTCAAAATTAGTGAATGTATTTCAACAGACTAGCTAATTAATTTTGAGCAATTTCCATTCTGTACTTTCAAATTCATTGATTTTCTTCTATTTCTTCACCATGTGCATTTTTAATTTCAGACAATGCATATTTAATTTGTGGAAATTCAATTTACTTTATATTGTTCTTTCAATCACATACAAATTTTACTTTGTTTACTTGAATATGTAGTGTAGACTAATACTGTGTATCTCAATTTCCTGTTCTATTAATCTTATCACCTGTATTGTTTCTCAATATACTTCCATTGATTTCCTTTTTAGTTATGGACTGTATTTTATGGCTGCTTAATATGCATTGCAATTTTTGATTATATGGAAAATATTATAATATACCAAAATGTTTTCTTCTTTGACATTTTCACATATACATAGAATGTATTTCAATCATATTTTATTTAGCTCCATTTCTTCCCCCCAGATCCTCCCAAATATTTCCCATGTTCCCTTCCAATTTCGGTTTTCTTTTAAAAATCCACTGAGCACCATTAGTGCATGGGTATAATGTCATCTACCTGTGCATGGTCACCCTGCCAGGGAGTACAGCTTTACAGAAAACTAACTCTCTCTCCCCTAGCTGCTATCAAATGTCAGTAGCTCTGAAACTAGGAGTGGGAATTGAGTTCGTCACTGTTGTCTATATTGGAATGTTGACTAGCTTGATCTTATGCAGGCAACCACTGCTGCTGTGAGTTAATGAGTATACCGGTACACTCATATCCAGAACACACTTTGACCCTAGTCTTTCCTGCGGTCCTCCAGCTCTGACAGTCTTTCCACAACCTCTTCCATGAATGTGTTGTAATTCTGTAGGACTCACTTCTCTTCCTTTAAATATGGGCCCCATCCTTGGACATGGATCCTTTTGGGTGTTTTGATCTTTTTAGATTTGCTTCAATTCTGTCTTTGATCTCTTCAGCCTGTCTAATGGACCCATAACTTAGGATTTCTATATCTGATTCTTTTTGATGGTCCTTTCCTAGATGGAGGTGGTTTCTTCATGCAAATGTACTAATAAATACTCTGTGAAAGATTCAAACAGAGTTCTTTACAGATTTGTGAGTGGCCCTTTTTGTTTCTCTCTGCATGGTTTTTGCCGTATTATTCGCACTGCTCAAGTTCCGAACACCTTAGCCCTGTCTTCAATCCATGGTGACTATTGTGTCTCATCTTGACTTCCCCCTTCTTGTTCTTTCTACAACATGGAAAGTTCTAGAAGCACTTCAGGCCTTGGCCCTTTTTATTGGCTTTTCTTCTCTCAGGCTGTGTTTGTTGCTCAGTGTCTGACAACTGTTATTTCATTTATTTTACTTTTAGTTGATTAAGATGCAGATAAATTCAGTTCACATTAAACCAAACACGGACTGAATTTATACTCTTAGTCACCATCTGACATTTTAAGCCTTAGTCACCATCAACCATCTTCCAGTTTGCTTTTGTTACTGTCATGAAACATGGAAAACCACTTGAGGGAGGGAAAGGCTTTGTTTGGCTTCCACATCAGAGTTTGTCACTAGAGGAAGTCCAGGCAGGAACTCCAGACCTGTAGGCAGGAACTGAAGCAGAGGCCATGGAGGAGTGCTGCTTACTAGCGTGCTTTCCATGTTTGCTGTCTTATATAGTTCAGGACCATCAGCCAAATAATGGCATTGCCCATGGTTGGTTAAACTCTCACATAGCAATCATTAAGCGATAGACATGCGCACAGGAGGCAACTCCTCTCTTGATGTTCCCATTTCCCTCATCCAAAGTCACTCTAGTTCTGTCAAGTTGACAGAAACAGAGCAGCACACGCACCTTTACAGTTATGTCCTACACATTTAGATCTATTTATAGTAAGACTTTGCTATGTTGAACCCAAACCTCTGAACTTCAGAATCATACTATGGTAGGGCTCTGGGCCACGAAGTTTTACTTTTGAATTATCGTTGGAAAAATATTTAGTGTAATATTTCAGGATTTTAAATTGTAAGTGCAATTAAAATTTATAATTTTATATCAACCCCTCAGGGATTAAAAAAACTATAAAGTGTTAATGTGAAACATAAGGCCTAATTTCCCTAATGGTTGGGAGACTTATGCACAAATACAAGGAGATTTAAATATTCCTTTGAGACAAAAAAAATAGGTATTGCAAGCAAAATAATTAAAATGGTTTGTAACAAGCAAGCCAACGAGTGCTGTGGAGGATCAGCTGCTATTATATTTATTTTTCTGTTTGAATATCTGCCTGGGGAGTAAGCCGCAAATTAAAGGACCCAACCAGCTTTTAAAATTTTAATGACAGAATGAAAAGCATTGACTTTATGCTCTAGAGATAGTTCCTTGGGTCGTGATTTTAAATATTAAAAAAGTTGAGGTTCACTCTGTGTGGAAGTGTCCTTAGTTATGAAGAATTCCCTTCAATTTTCTGTTTCCTTGTGGCCCTTCTCGGCTCTCTGTCCCTGACCTTCTCTACTTTACTGCATGAGTGCCCCCCCCCAGCATGGTACTCAGGGCTAGGAAGCCGGCAGGGTATAAGACTCATACTTTGCCTTCCTGAACTGGTCTGGTCAAACTCTAGCCTCCATGGGATTATGCAGCAGCACCTGTAGTCTCCTTCTAGGTTCCATGTGTGATAGTGGAGGCAATGAATTGATAGCATTCCTGAAAGTGAGTCACAGTTCTGGTCTGCATAGTTCTTTATAATATTGACATTATGTGTGGACTTCAGGTCTGAGATCATTAAACTTTGCTTGTGCAGCTCTTGAGATTCCTTTCTTGGGCTAATTTCTACACTGCTCTGCTGAGAGTAGAGAGTGGCAGGAAAAGTCTCCTCTCTGCCTCTGACTTCAGAATCCTATTACTTGAAGGCCTTCGTTTTCAGACTCTGTTCTGATGTGTTGGACTTTGGAGACTCTAGATTTGTCCTGCCTTCCAAATGCCAGGTGGAATTATTTTTAGCCTGTCCCTGGAGTTTTTTTTAGTGCTTTTAAACCTTAGGTCTAGACCTGCAGAAGTTTACATTTCAGATGCAACTTTGAGCATACCTCAGCAATATTGCATCCACAGAAGTGAAGACCCAGTTAGCAATCACTACAGTTCTATCTGGAATTGCTGTGACCATGGGAAGTATTCTGAACTCACTGGGAGGCAGGGAAAGCATACAAGCAGGATACCAGGGAAATGGAGTTGGGGGAATTTAGAATATTCAAGGTTAGTGGGAATAGGAAGCCCACAAAAGATCAAGGCAAGAGAGGGGTAAAGAGAAATAAGAGAGAGAGAGAAAGGAAATTGTAAAACAATAAGAAATAAGAAAGTAAAAATGAGAGACAGAAAAGAAGAGTGTTGATCAGGAGATGCACAAAGTTGTTGGCCACATTGACTTTTCCATAATTGAGCCAGACAGGGGATGGCTACTGAGTGACCCCAGTGGATGCTGAGGATTTGTGAGTCTCATTGGAGAGTAAATGTTTACCTTGAGTTCAAAATCAAATATGAAAAGGACATCCGAGACAAATTTAAAAAATAGAATGTAAGAACCATTCAACATTCAGAGATTAAAGATCCTTTTGGATATCTCTTACAAGGATAATGGAGTTTTTAGGTACATCAGCAGATCTTGGAAGTGGGTTTGGGGACATAAGCAGGGAACCTGTGGTCACCTGTCCTGCTTAGTGGCCACATCCATGTGTTAGTCTTTAGGGAATGACCTGAACTGAGTATTGCAAACTGTCTGCACCAGCCTATGGATATGTGCTGTGATGGAGAAGGTGGGGTGAAGGCATACTGGGCAATTCAGGATGAGGGATGGCAGGCAGAGTTGGCTTTGTAGCATCAAAGGGCATTTATTTCATTTTTACCAATAAAGGATGCTGCAGTCTATTTTAAACAAAGATCCACTTTATTTAGGTATAGAATGGATGCCTATGGGTATGATATCTTGGCAGAGAGTGAAGCAGATGTATCAGAGGTGAGGAACCAGACAAAGACAAATGTAATTTGGGGCGGTCTGTTCTAGAATCCTTTATAGGATTGGTGGAACTGTAGGGACGGTAAGAGGAGAAAAGAGAATTCCTTGTCATGGGGTCTGGGCTGAGTCAAGTCTACGCTGGCTTTCTGAGATTTTAGACAGCTGTAGATTTTGAGCTAGAAGGATAGGGGGCCTTGTTTTAGATCTATGCTAGTCACATTGTGTTGCATTAAATTAAACTTCCCAAATTATGTTACGATTGTGTAGAAGAATTACTATCACATTTCCAGATGATGTTCAAAGAAATGAAAAGTTTTCCTCAGGCCATATAACCAAAGAGGGATGAAACTAGAATCGGAGGGCAAAGCTATCTGATTTCAGATCCTTTGCTCTCACTACATCATTATCACATAAATAACGAGGACATGCCAAACATTAATGTACCCATGAATCACCTGGGAATCTTTTTATGATGCCAATTCCTATTAGATAGGCCGAGGTCTGAGATTCTGCATTCTCAGTAAGTTCCCATTATATGCTGATGTTACTGGTGCCATGAACCACATTTTGGGAAGTAAGGAGATCATCTGTGATTTCTACATAAAGCAGGGAGATGTGTGCTCAGCTCATCAGTTTGTAGGAAACAATTAAGGACATAGGGTGTCTCCAAGGTCAGAGTAACTCCTCAGGAATTGTTTCTCCACCACTGTGGTTAGTCTAGAAAATGTACCGGCTCTGAGCTTTGGCAGCATTCTCTTGGCCTCTCCTCATCAAGATAGCCTTATCTCCCTAGAGCCTCTGCTCATCCAGACTTCAGATGCTCTGCTGCATTCTCAGGGTAGCACACATTCCTGAAGCCTTATTGACTTCAGCTGGGCAAAGTCTTTTATCACCACTTTATTGAATTCTTCCTGTATTTCCTCAACTTCTCAAGGCAACCCTGTCTACAAAATTTCTCTACTATCATTAACTTCAGATTACTGATGTCATGCTCTTAAGGAGAAATAAACTTTACAATCCCCCCCAGAGATGGAACAATGCTGACATCACACAGCTGTTTGATAGATCTAGATCTTTTGGAGGAATAAAAAGAAATGACTAATAATATGGTTGCATAGTACAATATGAGTTTATCAATTTATATAAATGTTTAATAATATTTTCTCCTGGATTAGAAAGTGCCAACATTTAATAAGATTTAAAGGTCTGACAGAAGAATATCTATATGTATTTTGCATCCAACTTGTCAAAATGCATATTTAGAAAAAAATGCATCCTCATTTTAATTGCCATTTTAAAAGTATGGCCTTAAAGTTTTTCCTTCTTTGCTGTGTGTCTTGGCTTGAGTAAGACTTCTGTAGTGATTTTCTCTCTGTAGTGGTTTCAGGAAAATATTTCTAAGAAGCACAAAAAGTGACAGAGAGTAATATAACAAATGCCTATATGCTTGCATTTCAAAGTTTGTAATGTTGGAAATGTCAGATTTTTAAAAATTGACCACATCACAGAGAATGAAAGACTGTTTACACACTGTTACAAATCCCATTGGATTCCATATTATTCTGGTTGTTTACACCTGTACTAACAGAAAAATCAAAACCTGCTTTCTTGAGTGGTCTGAGAATTTGTCTGCTCATCATGGCAAGGCTCTGCATTATCCCACAAGGTTTTCAGATGGGGTGATTGAGAGACTAGGAGTAGTTTCCATAGGCTAGGAGTAGGTGTGTATGCCAAGTTACACCCTCTCTCACAGCACAGGGGCAGGAAGGCAGTTACTACTTTGTGATATGTAATAAAACTCGGTCTCAACAAAACAAAGCAAGGACTAGCTAGGTATGTGGCTCAGTATTCAAACACTATCCTAGAATACTTGAGTTTCACACCCAGCACTTGAGTATGTGCATGTGTGTTTATAAATATAAAGAGAGCTCTTAGGGCCTTGTTCTCTGTAGTGTGATGCAATTGCCTTAAGTTGAATTTGCTCATGGCACAGAAAGGGGATAGGAAGGAAGGTGCTATGTAAGCTAGATTTTTGTCAGGGTTCTACAGAATCTATGTAGGAAAAGCTTCCATTTCCATAATCAGAAATGAGATCACAATGCTTTCCTGAGACTGCTTAAAGTAGGAAGATGACACAAGGTGGATTAGACCAAGCAAGATGTATCTCTGGTTCAGGATATAGATTCACCTTCTACTGCTATAAACTTCAAAGTGGGAGAAAGCACACTGTGAAATTAAGCGAGCATGAAAGGCAAGAAAGAATGTCTTATAGGCAGATTTGTTATTTCCTTCTGTTCCCCAATGGCAGACACTTTCCTGAAACAGTTGCATATGCCACATACCTAGGTTTTCCTGATGTTATTATGTGTATGCAATGTCTGCAGGTGGGTGTTGGTGTGTTGTATAAATCTATGGATATTAATGCAATGCAATGGACTTACTCTGACTTTTTTATAGTCACATGGTAGCTTATATAAACTCCATTGCTTCTTTGATTCTTTTTTTCCCTGAGGGTCATATCAGATGCCTGAATGGAAGTGAGATCAGGTACCCAAGTCTGACAGATACAATTCTGTCTCCATCTTATCCTGTCTGAGTTATTATCATTTTCATTCTCCTCATAGTGAGTGACAAGGAGCACTTTAAAAACACTCAGCCTCCATATCAATTGTTCATCAGTTTCTTTTTTGGAGGGGACATAGAGGCTTCCTTTGAAAGTCCAGTAGAGCCTGAGAGATTTCTCTGCAGGAAAATGCACACAGTACTCATATATGGCACTTTTTTTTATAAAATGACAAAATCCTGTGTAGCCAGCCAGAGACCCTGGCTGAAGACACGCATTTCCTGGGAACAGAAGCAATCAGATCTCATTCTCTTCCATCGTGTGCTGTATAAGAAGAGCAATTTTGCTTTCAATCAGTGAATTAAGTATGTGCCTCCTGGGAAAATGTGAGGATTGCCTTTTCTTTAGAATTCTTCTAACTTTCCTATGCTCTTAACTTGTTGAAAGTGAAGTAGAGATTTGTAGAGTTTCTTAATAATTTATTTGACTTGAAATGCATATTTTTCTAAGCTGCTAGTGTACATTCTTGCAGAATCAGAGACCAGAGTAATTTTATTATTTAGCACATGAAGCAATTTCTTACACTTTATTGTATTCATAGACATTTTTGTATAAGTATGTTGCAAGATATAAACAATTTTATTTTGCTTCCAATGGCTGGTAAGAAAAATAGATAACTGTATTAACTGGGAGCTCCAAACCTCATTTCTCCTGTACTTATTATAGTATTCTTTTAAAATCAAACTATAAATACATTCTTCTTCTACTGAAAATAGAATGAGATCTATCAGTATTCTCTCTCTCTTTCTCTCTGTGTCTCTGCCTTTCTGCGTCTCTGTGTCTCTCTCTCTGTAGTCTCTATTAATAAGTGTTCCAAATTTGAAATTTTAACTATTTCTAAAGATTATCTATTTGTAGACACCTTAGTCCAGGGAATACTGGACAGAAAATTTAGGAGTGGAACCTATTAGATTATAGGAGAAAACAGTAACAGAAATTCATGAGCATATTTCTAAAAGAAAATATGATCAGGTAGGACCTATACAATGTTTATCTTCTTGCATCCATGATATGGAGATGAATCATGAGCACAAACAGTTTGATCAGATGGAAGAGGCTGTGTGTGCTCTGTTTATATCCTCTTAAAATAGTGTTAATATCAGTAAAGTTAAGAAAAAGGAAATCAAATGAACTTGTACTCATAAGTTGTAATAGTAAAATAATTACTCAGTTTTAACTAGTCACACAGTTAGAACATGTGGGGAGCATTTTCAAACACAGATGTATGCCTCAGAATAAATGAATAGGGTCTTGAACCAAAGAATTTAAATCCCATAAAAAAGTTTAATAGTATTAACCTGAATAACACTTTCAAAGGAAAAGGACCCCCCAAATAGCTGAATATAGCATATTTCAGAATATTTTCTTAACTAAAAGCCTCAAGAGTAATAACCATGAGGCTAAACATAAGATGAAAATGGAAACTGAAGTTTTTCTTTTAGTAAGTTGGTCAAAGTGTAGAAACTTTGAGCTTTTGTTCCCATGGATATCTGGGGAGTTTGAAATCAAGCCTAAGGACCAGTCACATATGGTGTCTAATGGAAGATTTTCACATGAAGCTGGAAACAGTCTTTCCATCAGAGTTGATAGAGGAGAAGGATGTGGAAAACAATATCCTCTATTATGACTTTGGAACTGGATGAGGAAAATACATTCTAAAATCTGATGACCATCATGCAAGTTTTGACCCAATTTCATCACATAAGTGTGGTGTAGCAGAGTGTGGGAAAGGTAGTCTATCATGGTCGTATTGGTTGATATCTTTCTTCCATAGGTGAAGCAAGCATCAGCAGTCTGAAGTAATGTGTATGAAAGTCAAGGTCAAAGAGCTTTGTATTAGTTTTATTCTGGTTGCTGTGGTAACATATTCTGAGAAAAAGCAGCTTAGGGGAGGAGGGGGTGAATTGATCTCAGTCTTCTGGGGTAGAGTCTATCACTGTGGGGAAACCACAAAGACAGGAGCTTGAGTCAGCTGGTCACATCATAGTCACATTCAAGAGCAGAAAGGTGCCGATGCACCAATGCTGCCTTCTTACCTGATACTCAGCTAGTGCCCCTTATTCATTTACAGTTCAGGCCCTTGCCCTTGGAATGGTTAGACCCCATAGACATGCCCAAAGACCAACTTGATCTGAGTAATTCCTCAGTGGAGATTTTTGAGGTGATTCTAAGTTGTGATAAATTGACTTTTAAAATTAACCATTAGGAATTCCTAAAGGAGTTCTAAGGAAAATTGTATGTATGTGGAGAGAAGGTGGGAGAATGGAGAGGAATAAGGGAGGGTGAAGGAGAAGTTTGTATGACTGAGATCCAGGAACAATTATATGACATAGGACAGGTGTGTTTCAAAATAGAGGCTGGAGTGTATGAACAAAGAATAAAGACTCAGAGGGGAAGAAAGACAAATTAAGAAAGGAATGAGCTAGTCACCAAATGTAATAATTAGAAGTTGGGAGCAGAAGTGTCAAGTTGTACGTAGATAAAGAACTGGGGAGTACAATTTATGAAGACACTATTTGAAATATATCCCATAAATGAAATAGTGCTTGAAAAAAATGAAAAATAGAGTAATAATATTTAGTATACTTTTGAGAAAAAAATGAACATTCAAATGGTAAAGTAGTAACTGATATTATGGTTCATTACACTTTAAGATTGTTGAATAAAATCTAGTGAGATCCAGCATCAAAAGCAGATTAAAAACGACAAGTTCATACAGAAACATGTCAACAATGATAGTATAGAACATCAAAGACAAAGAAAAACCTAGACTCTTTTCAGATAGAAAAGACCATTTGCAAATAACTTTTGTATCTGTACGTGACAAGCTGATGTCTCATACAGAGGATCATCTTCAGTAGTGTTTCTAGCTTGACAAAGATAAATATATTTTAAAGAGACACTTCAGCTATCAGATTACTAAAAGAAGAGGCCCCAAGAAATAGTAATTTCCCTGAGAATCTTTTTCTAGGATAAGAAAATCCCCAGCCACCCTGAGTGAAAACTCTTCTCTTGGGAAAGAGCATATTGTCTCTGGGAACAATAGGTCTGCTATAGACTGCATAGATGTGTGTATTTTTAGCCCTTTATTTAAACTTTGACCTCAGAAGTTTACTTTACCAGACTTCTTTGTCCTTCTTTCCAGTGTGGCTATATTGAATAAATCTCTACCGTCCCTGCAGACTATTAAAGGCTATTCTGATTAGCATATTGAAGATGAGTGTCCAAACCTGCCTTTTGTGGCATATACTGGCACCCCAAGCTTGTAATAGTAGTTATACTTTCAGTTTCAATGGGTGATTATAAAACATACAATAACAACCAAGAAAAAAAAAGAAAAAGTAACAAGTATCAAATAGAAAGTACAACAGATAAAGAGTACAACATCATCGAATTCAGTGTTTAAAGCATATAGCAGAAACAACTGGACGGAGAGGAAAATGGGGAGATTGGGAGAGGAAGGTAATACCCCTAAATCAGATGCTCACAAAATCAAGTAGAAGAGTCCAAGGAAACCTACCTGTGATCAGAGTCCTTGCTGAGAGGTTTCTTGGCAATGCAGAGCTTTCCTTCCATTTATGGACTGTGTTCTCACCACAGAGTTATTTACACATGGGATAAACTACAGCAGCCTCTATTGGGAATGGTTTATTTTCTAGCTGTCCCCAATGTCTTAATCCCCTATTGCTGATTTTCTTTCTTTCAGTCACAGAGTTAGAGTCTGCTCTAGGACACAGAGTTTTGGACACTTGAATTCAATGTTTCGGAGCCTGGGACAAGATAGCTGTCTTTGCTCCTAGACTCTACCATCAACAAGTTTAAACAGTGTATGGCAATTTACCAATATAATGTTTACCATAGTTGAGTAATTGCCTCCAGAGAGATTCCAGGCCAACTCTGAAATCCATGAATGCCTCTTAGCATAAAGACTTTTACAAATGCCATAAAATTAATGATCTTGAAGTGAGGAGCTTAGATCTCCAATCTTGGATTATTCAGATGGGTTCTAAATGCCTTACCTTGAATCTTTATGGGAGGCAGTCAAGGGAAATTTGACTCTACAGAAGAGAAATTGTGATGATTAATCTTAATGACCATTTTGATGGGATTTAGAATTTCCTAGGGGTCACATTTCTCAGCTTATCTGTGAGGGTATTTACCTAAAGAAGAAAGCAAGTCCCATGCTCAGTGTGGGCAGCACCATCCCATGGGCTGCCTTCTAGAGTAAATAAAGAGGATGATGTAAATGAATATCAACCTTATTTGTCTCTCAGCTTCCTGACTAGGATAAATGAGGTCATTTCTGTCACTATCTGACCTTATGCTTAGTAGACTTTTTAGAAACAATTTTAAGGAATAATTTAGAAGAATTTGGATCTGTAAGCTAGAAAAACCCTGATGCTGTAAAAAGAGCTTCATTGGTCTATGTTAGAAGGATGGAAGCCCAGAATGTGGAGAGAGAGAGCGTACAGACAGTGGTGACCCAGCTCACTTTAGAGGAGAGAAAAGGATTCTCCTATGAACCAGACATGAAGCTATTGATGTTACATTGTGGCAAAGAAACACAAAATACCATACAGCAACATAAAGAACCCCAGATACTGGATATGTGTGGTTTTACTTGTTGGATTGGGTGTTGCATGATGTCTCTTTGCTAACTTCCCATTTTGAATGGGACTATTTACTATCTGTCACTGTATCTTGTAAATGTAACTTGGGTTTTGTTTTTATAAATTTGTTTTAGATTTCAGAAGGGACTTTGGGCTTTGGACTATTGAATAGTGTTGAAACCATTAGTTGGATTTATCATCAACAATTTACATGAAAGGTCATTTGAAATTATATACTTTGGATGAAAGAGGAAGATATAAAAATTTAAAAATGTAAGGCCCAAGATCCAGAAAAGAATGTATATTGGTTACACAGATACTATAGAAGTATCTTTATAAAATTATCAGGATATTGTATACTAGAAGGACATAAAGACAGAATTAAATGCTGGCCATTGTTAACACATTAGTTGGGCTTCTGAGATTTGGGGTATTTACCCTATTATGGTGAGTCCAAAGGATTGTACCAGACAAATGGATAGATTTAGAGAATATCCTCCTGAGCAAGGTCTCACAAACCCAGAAGGATAAGCAGGGGATGTACTCACTCATTAGTAGACTTTAAGAAAAGCATTCTTATTTTATTGAAAGATGATAGGTGAATAAAGTGATTTAAAGCACACACACGAGAGAGCCGCCAGAGAGAGTCACCACAGACATGACGAGGAGTTGGCAGCAGACACAGAGGAAAGAAACTGATATGCCACTGTGAGAAAAGTGTCCAGAGTGGAGTGAGAAACAGACATCTTTAGATAGCACAGATCCTGGGTCTAGAGCAGAGTGGGAGGTGAGTGGGTTCTAGCCCCTGGTCTTCCCAAAGACCTCATCGTGGAGGCTGGAGACACAGTCCCAGATCTGACCTCACAGTCAGTCATGCCCTAAACCAAGGCTAGGAGAAACCTGCCCCAGCAATCTAAGGGGACACATAGCAGATGGCTGGGCCTGCCTCCAAGGCAAGCTGCATCATTAGAGGGACGTCTCTCTTAACCACACGACCCTATGGTGTCCAGAGTGGAGTAAGAGTTGGATGTCTTTGGACAGCACACAGATCCTGTGGCCTGAACAGAGTAATAAGTCATACAGACTCCGTGTCCAGAGCAGACAGGAGATCCACAGCCCCTGTAGCCACAACTGACTAAGATTTGACTAAGACCTGACTAAGAGTGAACCAAGGAAGCAATGGGCAGATGCCAGTGCAAGGATATATATAACAACAGAAAGAACAACAAGGCACCATCAGAAGAAGCTGATGGCTCTAAAACACCAAGACCTGAACAGAGCAATAAAGAGGAAACAGAAGGAAACATTACAAACACCTTTATGAAGATTATAGAAGCCTTAAAAGAGGATATGAAAAAGTCCCTTAAAGAAATAGAAGAAAATACAAATAAAAATTGGAAGACATGAACAAATCCTTGAAAGAAAACCAAGAAAGAGAAATACAACAAATGAAAGAATCATTTCAGGAACTAATAATTGAAATAGAAATAGTAAAGAAGGCCCAAAACGAGGCAAAAGAGGAAATAGAGAATCTGAAGAAATGAGCTGAAACTACAGATATAAGCATAGCGAACAGAATCCAAGGGATGGAAGAGAGACTCTCTGGGAGTAGAAGACTCAATAATGGAAACAGATAAATCACTCAAAGAAAACACCAAAATCAAAAAAGCCATAACACAAAATGTTCAGGAAATTTGGGACACCATGAAAAGACCAAACCTGAGAATAACACAAATAGAAGAAGAAGAATACCAACTCAAAGGCACAGATAATCTATTCAGTAAAATCATAGAAGAAAACTTTCCCAGCCTAAAAAAGGAAATGCTTATAAAGATACAAGAAGTTTAGAAAACACCAAATAGATTAGACTCCCAAAATAAGTCTGCTTGCCACATAATAATCAAGCCACAAAAATACAGAACAAAAAAAAATATTAAGAGCTTTAAAGGAAAAGGGCCAACTTACCTATAAAGGCAGGCCCATCAGAATAATGCCAGACTATTCAATGGAAACAATGAGAGCAAGAAAGTCCTGGTCAGAAATTAAACAGACACTAAAAGAGCATAGTTGCCAACCCAGACTACTACACCCAGCAACAACAATCCCATGAAAGAAAAGCCCAAAGAAAGGAAATACATACAAGCTACCACCAAACATAACAGGAAATAACCATCAGTGGTCGTTAATATTCCTTAATATCAATGAACTCAATTCATCTATAAAAAGATACACCCTAACACAATGGGTACAAAAACAAAAGCCAATCTTCTGCTGCATACAAGAAACACACCAGGCTTCACAGAATCCTCACTAGAAACAGCTCTTTTTGGTTCCACCACACGCCCATCAACCTTGTGTGGCCGAGCACACATTGCTGCATTCACCTCTTCAACACAAGAGTAGGTCAGAAAACCAAAGGCCCTGGAACATTTTGTTTGGGGATGTCTCATTACCACACAGTCTGTAAGTGTGCCCCATTTCTCAAAATGTTCTCTTAAGCTATCATCTGTGGTTTCAAAGCTCAGACCACCAATAAATAGCTTCCTCAACTGTTCTGGTTCCTTTGGATCATTGCCCTCCATTTTGAAACTGGACTTGCCTCTTCCAACTTGAGTGCAATATGGGACCGAGAGGACAGTTCTCGAAGTTTTAACCAAAGCAATAAGACAGCGAAAGGAGATTAAGGGGATACAAATTAGAAATAAAGAAGTGAAACTCTATTTGCTGATAATATGATTGTATACATAAGTGGCCCACAAAATTCTACCGGGGAACTTCTACAGCTGATAAACACCTTCAGCAATGTAGCAGGATATAAGATTAATTAAAAAAAATCAGTAGACCTCCTGCTATACACTAACGATAAAAGGGCTGAAAAAGAAATAAGGGAAACATCATCCTTTATCATAGCTGCAAATAGCATTAAATACCTTGGAGTAACTATAATCAAAGAAGTAACAGATCTGTTTGACAAAAATTTTAAATCTCTGAAGAAAGAAATTGAAGAGGATATCAGAAAATGGAAAGATCTCCCATGTTCCTGGATAGGTAGATTCAACATAGTAAAAATGGCAATTCTACCAAAAGCAATCTACAGATTCAGTGCACTGCCCATCAAAATCCCAACACAAGAGGGTATTAGGGTCAGTGGAACTGGAGTTCCGGATCATTATAAGTCTCCACATGTGTTCTGCTTCCTGATTACTAAGCCATCTCTACATCCCATGATCAAGTGGTTTTAAACATTGATGGTTATTGGAGTATTATTTAGAGTGGTTTTGGAGAACACAAAATGTTTGCACCTTGAAGTGAATCAGTCCACTTCTTGTACAGTTATCAAGCCCTCAGATCACTCTGTTGTACAACAGTGTGTGAAAACACTGTGTTAAAACAGGGTCACAGAAGGATTCATGTTGTGCAACATATACACAGTTAATGGAAAGGTAGAAGATTGAGCTACATGCCATCTAGGCCCTCACATGACCAATGCTCCTTGTGGTAAGAAGGGAGGAGTCAGCTTGAGAAACCATCCAACTAAGATTTGGACATCATTTTACTTCTTAGTTTGGTAGAAGATACAGTGAATTCATTTCATTATTCATATTTAAGGTACAGGGCTGGAGAGATGGCTCAGCCGTTAAAGGCTAGGCTCACAACCATAAACATATTTAAGGTACAAACAGTCTATGTATATCACATCATGAAACTTATAACTTACCATGTATAAAAGTTAAAGCCTTGTTTGATCCTGTGTATTCTAGTAAGCATCATATGATACATTGCTTATTTTCTTTTTCTTCCACTAGTTTATTGTACACTGGTGCATACACATTGCTCTGCTGCTTCTCTTTATCAGCAGCTCTTTTTGAATGCATGCTTAACTAGGGCAAGGGCAAGTTTGCCCCCTGAGCATTTAAATTGGCTCCTTATATTTTCCCCTGCACAAAAAGTCTAGATTTTTGGTCTTACAGTGGTATAGAAGCATGCATTCTACTTACAGTGATCAGCAGTGAGCACAGCCCTGTGATCAGTTCTGTAGTACTTACGGAACCCAGCAAGAGTAGTAGGACATGAGTAGGTCCCAACATGCAGCTGCGTAAATGAACTGTTTATTTCTATTCAGAATTAGGTCAAGGACAGGATTCAACCTTTTGGGTTGTCTGTAAATTGCTTCATGGACCCCAGATCTTATTGCAGACATCTCTGGATTAGACTAGAAAGACAGTCTAGAAGCACAGGCAGTGAGGTAGAAGTTCATTAGCATGCAGGTCCATGCTGCGACCGGTGGCCAGCAGATCAGAACTGGTGGGGGGAGACAGGAAATATACTAGGATCCAGAAAATCCCCACTCTCAGGGAGGCGCATGGAAGCTACTGGGTTGCCATAAAACTGTTAGAAGTCTTCAAGGGATCCTGGGCAGGCAGAATAGAAGAAGAGTTGTCACATTAGGGCAGATGGGGGCAAGCATTGAGTACCCACCACTGGCCATGTCACAGTGTACCTTAGCTACTCACTGCAGGGGCGCAGCAGCTTCCTATGGAAAGTACTGGGTCGAATCGCTAACAAATTTCCAAAATGTGCCTATAGTATGGTGGTGAGAACTGAGTACTTCTGTTTGGCCTACTGTCAATTGAAAATGCAGGAGAGGTTTAATAAAAGGATTTCTAGAGGAATGGCTGTTGCCTCTACTGTGGCATTTTCCATCAAGAATACGTGAGGGAAATAAATGGCATGAGACACACACTTTGACTTGTAGCTGTGTTGTATCTGACACCTTTATACACAATTCTAGTTTTGTATTTCATGACAGCTACATTTTCATCTACTTCCTTTGGCATATTCTGTTTGTTGGTTGGTTAGAGGAAGGATCTCACTCTAGGACAGGATGGCCTAGAACTGACTATGTAGTCCAGGCTGGCCTTGAACAGGCGGCAGTTCTTTCACCCTCTGTAATGCTGGAATTAAAAACATGAGTCACTGTGACCGGCTAACATCATGCATTTTCTAGATAAGAAAGTCCCTCTTTAAGTCCTCTCTACTTCTAGTTTAGGCAAAGTGAACTGCTACTATTTCCTCTGTCTTTCCTTCCCTTCAGATTAGGCTGTGATTTCTCCAGTCTTCTAGCCAGTGCTCTCTACAGGGCCTCGATTCCCAGGGCAGGCAGAACAAAACTGAGTGCACATGGCTCTGCTTATCCTCTGCTCACTTTGAAGCTCTCTGTGTTCAGGGACCGTTCCTTCTTCACTTTTGATTATCTCTTGATCCCAGTCCATCAGGATTTTAAGTTTCAATGACATGAGTCTAGATTCACCATTTAATAGCATTTTAACGTTTGTGAGACTGAGTAGTTCATTATACATAGGAATGGGCATATACACTAAGAGGATATGAATCTTTGTTCTTTGCTTTCTTTTTGATCTAGCAAGTGTTATCAGCTAATCAGGCTTTCCAGACACACAACAGCATCCTAAGACAGACCTTAAATGCTTGACTTAGCGTCTTACCTCTTAAAATATTATGCTCTCATTTAAATGATTTCAGAATCTCAACCACTAATTTCCTGCCTGGCTGGCTCCATTTGAACTGTCAAGGGGTCTCAAAACTAGAGTGAGTCATCTGCAAAGAGGAAGATTTAAAGATTATTTTAAAACATAACTATTTTAGTTAAAATGTTGACTTGGAGCCAACCATTGATGTAGTGATTTCTCAGGGCCAGTGAGCCTGAGATGTCTTTGGTCTGACTGCCCTACCACTGAATCACTGGGGAAATGTTGGTTTCCATTTCTCTGTAGTTGAGCCTTAGGCCCAGGAGTGCAGCCTTGCACTCTCCTCTCTGCCTCCACCTCCTCTGTTTGTTCCTCTCCAATTCTCACTCCATAAAGCAGCCAGAAGTTTTCAAAAAGGCCATTTTGATTACAGTATATTTGTACCTGAAAGTTTTCAAGCTCCTTACTACCCCAGGGAGAGTGCTTGCTTTCTATGTTGCCGTTGTTGTTTGTTTAAAGGGGAATGATGGACACTGACTTTCCCATCTGCTTCTCCTTCCCTGATGCCTCTACATGGAACAGAATCCATCTACTCCCTGAAAACAGTATAGCACCAGTTTCCCAGCTATACTTTGTCTTCAAGACACACACACACATACACCCCTTGTTAACCTATGTTGATTCTTAGGCTTAGTTAAAGGTTGATTTCTTATAGAAGCCTCCATTGGAAAGATCTTATAAGTAGCTACCTTTTCAATTTCTTTGCTCAAGGATGGAAGGACATAATAATTGGATCCCCTTCATAGCATTTCTAGAGTTGTTTTTTTCAACATGGCATTAATAAATTCACGTAAAATACCTAGTATACCAAGATCTTGTACAATAGATATCTTTGATCCCCTGGCACAAATGGTATGATCCCTAGTAAAGGTTTATATTTGACCTCTACTGTACCTTGGTACTTACTACAGACAAGATCTCAGAGGGAATGCTGAATAATTCTGTTTCGACCTAAAGGATGGTTAGTGCTTTATGTAAATAAGCAACTAATGACATGTATAGCCATGGCCTAATCCTTTGACCTCTTTAGCATTAAGTATTTGGGCTTTGGGCCTAGATGCCTCCTAGTGACTTTTTTATTCATGAGGGTATAAGCATGGATCTGGTTATTTCTTCAGGAAATCAGTGACCCCGAGATCCTGGATCTGGTCCACAGCGCCCTTGGCAGGATGACCGTGGTCCGGCAAATCTTCCCATCTGCGAAGGACAACCAGAAATGCATGAGGAATAATCACCGCATCTCTTCTCTGCTCTGTGATCCACAGGAAGGCTACCTCCAAATGCTGCAGGTCAGTGCTCAGGGTCTCCTCCATGCAGGGCTCCCAGAAGACCCTTGTCCTGAGACAGGAAACATGCTAGGCCTGCTGGGCTCTATGTGAACACATTTACCCACCAACTTCAATGACTAAAGTGCTGTCATTTGCTGAAATGGAAACCAGTCAACTGGACACAAGTATCTCATAGCAACATTAGTGACAATTATGCCTGGTATCAGCAGTCAGAGCCTAATTACTTACAGGTTACCTCTAGTATTTAAAAGTTACATGATTGGGCTGAGGCAGATTGCTGTTTCTTAGGCCTCCATTCTGAGTGCTTTGGTGTGGGGCTAGAGATGGAGACTTCATTTGAGATTTTCCTTGTAAGAAGTCACTTATACAGACACTGTGCTTTTAAAGCATTTGTCACAGTCTTGGCACATCTGCTAAGTGCTGAAGCTTAGGCTGGACAGGATGCTGCAGGATCTCCTCCAAACACAACGGCCAGAGAACAGGTTTCAGGCATAGCCAGTATCCCTTCCTAGATGAGGGCTGTAAAGTCTTTGTTAATACTCCAGGCTCTTCATCTTTCATCCTTGTGACCTTGGCATAGTAAATAGGTATTCTGCCCACGTACAGATAGTTTTCAGTGTAGATCATTGAAAACAGGGAAGTGGTGTTGTGAATGCCCACTGGTTTCCCCGAATCCACACTAACATCTGGAATATGATACAGCTTGATGATCTTTAATGAGGGCCACATGACAAACAGAAGGGGCTGCTATTGAGTTTATGGAAATTGCCTACAACTTTGCAAGTAGAGAGTGCTCACCATTCAGCATTTGAAATCGGTTCTGCCTTCTTTCCTTAGCCAGGAGTGAAGAGTGGAAACCAGGAGTTCAGATCAGGGCTGGCTGTAACTGGCCCATGAATGGTCAGCCTTACTTAGGACTTTTTACTGTCGCCTTATCAGAGGACCTTTGTAATGAAGAGGGGACTACACTTAGTTAGTGAAAGCATTGAATCCAACTCTATCATCTCATATTGTCAAAAGGAGAAGAAGTGTTCCACATGAGAGGCTTGTTCTCCCTGGATGGGAACCATGGATGGCACTGGTGGAAGCTACAGCACGCTCCATCTGTGGTACTCACTGTGGCACAGAACATGATAAAATAGCTAAAAAAATTTCCTGGGGTGGTGAGAATTTGACTATGAGACTGGAACATTGGTCTTCCACAGTGCCATGAATAGGAAACTTGGAATTGTATGCTACAAAGGCCTATGGTATGATTTTGTTTTGTCTTCTTTTTTTTTTCCTGGAGAATAGAAGAGGTGGCAAGGATCAAGTGAGTCCCTCTCACTGGAACCCTGCCTGCGTCCTTGCGACTCTCCATGTGGATATAGACAAAATTGGACAGAGAGCCAGGCTGTATGAGAGTCTGCACTCTGTGGGGGAGGAAATGCTTTTACTTATTTGGTCTAAGACTATGACTTTTTTTGCCCTGGATTATCTTCCAGGTTCCCTCTATCTTGGTGCATTTTATTTCTCTTCAGTCTCTGCTATCCTTACCCTTTCCTACCTCCTATCCCTCTATCTATTTTTAAACTGCTTCAGTGTTCCCCAAAGGAGGGCCATTTTCAGCTGTACAGACATGGGCAGTACAGGATGTGGCAGAGGAGAGAGGTCTACACTTGTCCACGATGACTCTTGTTGCTATGGACTGACCCCGTGAGGTGTCAGGCTGCCTTCAGCACTTTAGACCTGCTAGGTGTAAAGGGTCTGCTCTCTGGAAGACAGCAAGGAGAACTGGGGAATGAAGAGAAGTCCAGTTGATGGCGAACTTCAGTGGCATGTCCCCACACATATAACAAAGGCTCTGAGCCACACACTTCAGGACCCCCTCCCTGTCTCTGAGACAAAGGTGTTAACTACATAAGGAGGGTAAATAAAGGACAAAACCATAGGAACCTGTTTATGACAATTGTGTCACTACCACCACCACCACTGCTTCAGCCACCACCATATGAACTGGACTGCCCGAATGCAAATCCCAATTATTGTCGCTATTGTTTAGTCAATTATTAGTTATTTGTTATTCTGTGCCTCTGTTTCTTGCATTGTCAACCCAGAAAATGAAAATTAGCTTCCCTAGAGAATCATCATGAAAAGGAAATGAGGGGACATGGGGAAACCATATAGAACAGGACTGGTCTGTTAAGGATACCATCAGTAGCAGTGAGGTAGTCAATCTAATCGAAGTTTCCACAGAAAGGCTGAACATGCCCACATCCCTGTATTTGGGCAGGTGTATGCAGTTCCTATCCCTCCAGCCCTGAATCACAGGGTCTGTGCGTCTCACTGTCCACATCACTCATTCAGCTGCTCAGTCACAGCTGCCTTGTCTGAAAGAGACAGACCATGTTTTTATTCATTTAGCTCTTCATGGAAGACCTTGCTCACTGAAGACCATCAATAAGAATATATAGGATGACTCTGCTAATAATCTAGGGCTTGAAACCTAAGTTAAATGGTCTCTAGAAACCACTTTATGTGGAGCTAAGTAAAGCACTTTATTAAAGAAATCTCTCTCCTGTTGTATGTACGCTCTTTGGGGCTATGATAGAGGGGAGGTTTTATTTATTTACTCCTCTGCCAACACTTGGGAAGCTTGTAGATTCATCTCATTTACAAGCCATTCCCTTCAAGTTTCCTCAGAAACTATCACCACTTCTCTGTCTCCTAATGACAGTGTAGAAGGCAAACTAATTCCTACAGCCTCTAGCTGTGAGATGTATCAAAAAGACTAGCATACTTAGAACAACCAACTAAAGAAAACAATTGCTGTCACGGATTATTAACTTTGTCTTGATGAAATTAATGAAAATCCCCTTCGAAATGGAGCTCTGAAGTCCATTTTAGTTCCTTACCCAGATGGCTGCCCTTGCGACAGTGACTAGCTTAGAATACTCCAAGGTTTGCAAAAGCATACGGAGTTTTTACAAGGTCATCCATCTCCAGGCTTCTCTACCAAAGTGAACTGGTCTCAGAGACTCTGTCTTCCTCTATTAGCCTTGTGGTCAGGGATTTCTGTTTTGAAAAGCCAACCAAGTACTATTACAGCAAATCAATTTGGTTACTATTTAGTGCAAAGAAAGTCCCTTGGAAGAAAAATACCTAAATAAAGTGGCTTCCAGCGGCTTCAAAAGGCATTGCATTTGCTGTGTGCTTATTCTTCCCCACAATGCACTGTCTGACTGGGGTGTTTCTACTTTTTGTTTTCTTGACAAGTTAGTTTAGGGCTTGTCTGACATAGTCAGTAATAAAAATGATAACCAGTCCCTCAGAACCCTGAGAATTTGCTAAGATTTCCCAGGCAACCTTGCTCAGGGAAGACTTGCTGTTGTGCTTTGTCATTAGAACAACCTCTCACAGTGATTTCAACTTGTAATTGAACTAACAAAAGCATTATCACATCACCACCCCATGTATTCAAATGTGTTTACAGAGCGTGCGTGGTAGGAAATGTTATGAACTGCTGTCTGATCTAAGCTTTGGGGACCAATATGGTATTGTCGTACTGTTCTCTCTGAGTGCAATCTTTGCATCTCTGTGCACTTGTTGAAAGTTGTTGGATGATCGGACAGACTCAATTCTCTCTGTGGCAATCAGTCTGCTAAAGTATACCACTGACCTGCTAGTCTCCATTTTCTAGAATCTTCTCTTCTTTTCCCTGGTTATAGCACTCTGTCAATATGATAAGAAAAGCTTGTCCTTTGAAGCATCCCCCAGGCCTCTATCTCACCCCGGATTTTATGTCCTATACACAGCTTCACTTAATAGTAAAGACTCTAATTGGCAATTTGCAAAGGACAGTGTGGAAAGCTTTGTGAGTCAGGTGGACAGAGGGTCTCTGTGGGTACAGCTGCTTGCTACTCTGGCTGCAGACGTTCATATGTGTATTTAGAGCTGAGAGAGGCTGGTATGGATACAGATGTTCTTTCATATTCTCCCTTCTGATTCCATGGTGAACAGAGAGCCTCCTACAACCCCTTACCCTCAGCCACCATCTGCTCCATCCTCTTGCCTGGCCACAGAGTCCCCTCAAGACAGGTGGGCTGGCAGCAGTTTGGCACAGAGGCCTTGCCTGGGGATAGATTGTTTGTGCTGAGGCATCTGGATGTCAGATTGCCTCCCAGCTGGACCCTCTGTCCATTGCTTATCTGAAATTGCTGGCTAACCAGAGCCTGTCTGAAGATCTGGTCAGAGGTCAGTGCCTGCTCTTTAGCTCTATGGTGTCTCCATGAACAGCCACTTTGCTTGATTAATGACAGAGGGAAGATCCCACTGGACTCTTTAGAAGCCTGGAGGAAATGTAGCTATTCTTAGTGAAAATCTTGCATTTCCAGCTCTGGATTGTGGGGATAATAGACTGGTGAGAAGTTTCTGTTGGCCTATGTGGCTCTGACTTTGGTCTGCCATTCATCTTCCTTTTCCTCAAGAACAATTCTTACTTTGATAACACAGTGGACAACCATTGCCAGGCTCCTAGAGCATGACAGGACACAGCTGGAGTACCCTAGAATTCCAGTCTTGCCTGGAATCTCAGAGTTACTAAGAAGGCAAGCACCAAGAGCCATGAGGCAGACAGTCTGGCTGCATAGTGTGGAACACACATTATCCTGACTTGTTCAAGCCCGTTCTTTTCCAACCAGTGGAAGTGTCAGAGGACTCAGCCTGCTGGCATCCAGATGGGCTTAGATTCAAGGCCTTCCTTAAGATACAGGTATATTTAAGGGAAGAACTTGTGTGGCCTGACCACAGTTTCTAATCATTTCTGTAGAAAGTTAACAAGCTGCCTGAACCCTGCCTCGTTGGTGCCTAGATAGGAAATATGGGCTTTTATGGTTTCCTTAGTGTGAAAAGTATATCCCTGAACAAGCTGCTTATTGTGATTTGAATGATTGTTTTCCCTTAAAATTTTTATGTTGCAACCTAGTTCCCAAGGTGACTGTATTTGGATGTAGGGCTATTGGAAAGAAGTTTGATTGTCAGACTTCACCCCTCCCAAATGGGCTAGAATGCTCTGTAAGTGAGACTGGAGTTCACTTCTGTGTCAGGACATGGGAAGAAGTATCCTGCTATCTAGGAAACAGGGCCTCATGAGACAGATACCAACTGGGACATGCCTTGATGTGGAATTTCTACTCTTTGGAAGTGTGGAGGGTCTGTGATATTCTGTTATATCAGTGGGGATCCAGGTGGCCTTGGAGGCCAAGACAGTGTTACCACTGGTTGAGCAGATTGGCTTTGCCATGGCCTAGGTGTCATCTCCTCAGGAATGCTCATCATTTCTAAACCCCATGCCTTCTGCCCCAAGGCTCTATTCTCACTCCATTAAGCTTGCCCCTGTTTTTTCCTCTTTGTCTTGATTCTTTAAGTAAATTCTTATTTTCTCATGAAGATCAATTTAACAGTCTTTCTAGTGGCCTTTGTTCCTGCTGACACAGGTATGTTCCCAAATTAAACCTAGCTACTAATGCATTGGGAATTATGTGCTAAAGTCTAAGAAAAATAGCATTGATTTTTTTTTCATCTTTGGCCTTAGTTAACTTCATGTAATTGGTCTCTAGTTCTTCAGGGGTCACACAAGTTCTCTTGGGTTTTTTCAAGAGTTATGGCCCCCATAGAGATCATGACTGAGTTCTTTATCTTCTGCCTAGATATGTTTTCTACATTTCTGGTTTCCTTTATCACAACCCAGTTTCAGCACAGATAAAGGAAATCAGAAATTTTGTCTTACCTTGTATCTCATGAAGACCCTGCCTTTGGTTGTGACAGGTGATGGGGATAAAACATCTGGAGCTCCTAAATCTTTTTCAGTCTCTATACATCATCACACATCTCTAAGAAGAGACATACTTTATGTAAATAGCATCCCATTGACTTCATTTCTAAGAATAGTTTTGCATTGATCTATTAGACTTTCATTAATTCAGAGAAATCTATTTAAGCAGCTGTGTGTTGTGCTTAAGTTAGACATTTCACAAATATCCTCACACTTCATTTTCACAAACACCTTAAAATTGGGTATCTTGTTTACATTTTTATTAGTGATAATATCATATGCAATGGAGCCTGGGAGAATAATGGCTGGCCCATGGGGTGAAATTGGAGGGGGGATGCACCAAGGCATGACCCTTGGAGATGCCACATGATGGGACTTTTAAAAAGGATCATCTGTGCAGTGTGTAACCAAAAGGCCTGGGGCTGAGGGCCAAGGTGACAAATATCTACCATCTCTGGAGAAAGAAATGAAGGTTCCTGAACCATACTATGACAGTGGGGAGTTTATATTACCATTTTAAACAGGACATTTGGGAAGTTTCTTCAAAATTATATCCACTGATCTGAGGCTGGAAAAGGGCCTATGTGGCTGAGCATAGAACATGGTGATTCCTACAGGTATTGGGTTGGTTCCCCATACCTGTGACATTCATGTTGAAGGGTCTCTGTGCCAAAAGGGCCTCATATCTGAGCCCTCAATGAAGTGCAAATGTGTGCTATGATGCTTCCCTTTCAACAACCTCACTCAAAGAACCAAATAGCTCTCCCTAGACTCCTCTACCTCCATCCATATGCTCTGGACCTTCTCTTACTAGTCCATCTATGAAACATTGGGCCTTTATTCTTAGGCATTGGTACCATGGCAAATATGACTATACTGCCTGGAGGAGATCAAGGATATGTTGGTAGGTCGAATGGAGCAGATACAGGTAGAGTAACTAACCAGAGTTGATCTTTGCTTAGTTTTTTGCCCTATAAAGCTGTAGAAGTCAAATGTAACCCCCATGAGCCTTTGAAAGAATGTATGGCCAGGGAGCCTTGAGGAAAATGATGCAAGCAAACACAAGTTAATTTTCTATGGTCCTCCTCCCCCACAATATGTGTCATAGGTTTCTTCTGGGATTCAGCTACTAAGGACACTCTGGGCATGGCCTCATATAATTTGAATTGAAATTGGAAGCTGCCTAGAGTGTTCAATTTGTCCTTCTATTTTTCTGTCTCTGCTGCCTTAGAAGGATCCTATGCCTACAGGACTATCTGAAATTTCTTGGGGGATTAACCATGGATATCACATTGAATTTCTCCAGGGGTCCAGATCACATTATACTTTATTGTCATAAAGGCAGATCTATGAGCATTATATGATGTTTTTTATATCATTCAGCTAGTGAATATGTGTAAAGATTTAATTCTGTGAACATTTATTGAGTGTCAGCTACATTCATTCATGCAGTGCTGTAGACATGATCAAGGCGATGGTGAGCTAATGTGGCCCAGGTTCTCATGCACTGAAACCTGTTGATGATTTTCAGCCAGAGGACCCCTTCAGACTGTCCACACAGTAGCCTGAGAGCTGTAATATGTAGTAGCAAGTGTGTGTGGGGGTGTGGTATATATATCCATCAAGTGGTTAAATAAATACAGCCCATCTCCAGGAACTTCTTGTCCATTTAGAATAGAGCACCAGGTTCCCCCAAAGACCTTGGGCCTTTGCCTGAGTCTGTCTTTTCTCTGCTCCCAACTGCACTCCCTATGGCTACTCTGAGTTGGTTCTAGACTTTTTGTTTGGCAACCATGTTTCTGTCATGCCCTTGGCTGTGATGCTTGACTTCTCAGATTCTCAAATGTACCCTTATCTGGAATGATTTATTGGTTCCTGTTACTTTGTGCCACAGTGTCTCTAGGCCAGTCATTACTCTGAACCCACTCAAGTATGGGTATAAGTATTTGTCTAGTACAATATAGTATATGCTTTGCATACTTTTTCTTGGCTGAGGAGCTTTGTGTAGTGCCTTGCTTCTGAAAAGACGAAGTTAAGCACACGCAGACTTTTTCAAGCCTTGTTCCTCTTTTCTGTTTTGTGGACTGTAGCTCTAGCCTGAGCTAATATTGGCCATTTATTTCCTGTGAGTCAGTGTCCATGTAACTAGGAGCCTGTTTCTTTCCAGTCTCTCCTAGGCACGGCTAGCACTGATACCTGCCTTTAGGAAAGCCTCTGCTTTGTTTATAAAATCTGAAGAACACCCTGAGCATAGTCTACCTTCCTACCATTGGCTCTGGCTCTTTTTGCACAAAAACTATTTCTCTGTGAGGACAGGGCCTTCTAATTCTCTGTATTCCAAACATGAAGCTACCATTGAATTCTGATAAAGTAGATCACAGAAATGTGTATGTGCTGAAGTTGGAAATTTTTTCTCAAGGCTGGGCAGAAGACAGAGACCTCTGCCCAGGAGAACATACATAAGCTAAGTAGGGTACAAATAACAGTACAGGCTGTGGTCAACAGGCCATTTTAGTAGGTTCTAAATGAGAGGCAAATGAGGGAAGTTTCCTCCCAAAGTTGGAAGCAGCGTATCTTTTTTATTTTAAAGATTTATTTATTTATTATGTATACAGTATACAGAAGAGGGTACCAGATGTCATCATAGATGGTTATGAGCCACCATGTGGTTGCTGGGAATTGAACTCAGGACCTCTGGAAGAACAGTCAGTGCTCTTCACCTCTGAGCCATCTCTCCAGCCCCAAGAAACAGTATCTCTTTTTGTCTTGATGTTTTTTATTTGAAGAATATAGATGAAGCATTAGTATGTATATTCTTAATAAAAAAATCAATTCATGTGCTAGCCAATATATCTGCCCACTCTCAACCCTTCCTCCTATATCATCTACTCATCTGCCCATCCATCATCTATCCATCCATCATCCACTCCTCTCAATCATCTATCTCCATTTATCCATTTCAACTGTCTATCACTCCATTCGTCTACTCATCCATTTATTATTTATTCATCATCCACCCACCTAGATTTTATCCAGTAACTCATTTATCTACCCTTCCATACACCCACTCATCTGTCTATTCTTACACTCACTTCTCTCTGTCATCATTTCATCTATGATAAGTATATCCATAGAGCATTCATCGATCAAGCATTGATTAATCACAAGACTTGTGTCTTTATTTGTGAAAGTTTCCAGAGATAAGCACTCAAAGAGCTTAGAGTTTAGTGGTGTAAACCTGTCTATAAACTGAACATGTGTACAGTGTTATGGAAGGGGTACATCCACGGTGATATGGGGGGTTGTTCAAAGGTCTATCAATACCAGGAAAAGAGCATTTCTCAGACCTCCCTCTTTGAACTAGAATCCACTCACTTTTCACGCAGGCATAGTCGTGGGAGGACTAAAGGCATTTTCTTGGCCTTTCTGATTCATGTGCTGCCTTTTCCTCTTCATTGCAGGCCTCTCGTCATTCACACATTTGTTGAGTGGCTTGATTCATTGTGATTAGAAGTCCTGGGGGAAAAAGGGAAAGTCTATGAGGGTCAGTCTGGGCCCAAGCTGAAGCAGCACTGTAGACTCCCTCTGAGATGGGAGTGAATTCACAAGCGTGGGCGTGGGTCAAAGGGTCTGACTGACTAAATAGCACCAACTATGAGTACACAGCTTGGGGTTTCATGAATATCTTAAGAAATCTTCACACCATCAAGGACTTTTATCTTCTAGTTAAATCCCTTTAGAAAAAAGCCAAAACCAAGTGTGGACTGGGATGGTGAGGGAACGTGAGAAAGGACAGACACATGTACAGAAAATCTGGAGTCAGGGTTCTGATGGATAGGCACCCTCTCCTACAACAACCTAGAATCCCAATGCATTTATCATGTTTGTCATAGAAGGATGGAGTTAGCTTGTAGAGTATGAGATCTCTGCAAGCAAGATACTCTCAGGCTGTAAATACTAGGAGGAGGAAGTTACAGTTAGTGTTTGAACACATTGAGCAGTAGTTTGTAAACACTTGTACTTGCACACACTGCCACATTTGCACTTAAACCAGAGGAGGGCTTGGTCAATACTAAGCGTGGCCTGTATGGGGAAGGCTTTGTCAATTTCCCACAGGTCTGATGCATTTGTCCTTGACATGGCTATGCCTATGCTAACAATATAGATTTATTCATGACTCCATATGTTGTGGGTTTTTTTTTCACATTCACTCATCTCCCCATACTCATAACTCTCACACGCCCTGTGACTGAGCTGTTTCTTCTATGATCCAGTTTCATTAAAGTTGGCTAACCTATTTCATGAAACTCAGATGCATCCAGGATGGCACTGGCCATCAGGCATAGGAAGCACTGCCACTTCTTCACTGCTGTCCCATCACCCATGCCACTATTCATTCTGGATCTATCTGTGTCTAGGGTGGTCTTTCCTAGGTCCAGACTTGACCACCAGCTTCCTGTGCATAGCTCCATCTGTGGCCTCCATCTCTCCACATCATCCCTGCTGCTTCTCCTTAGCATATCCCGTAAGGCTCCGAATGACTGCATCTTGCCTCCTTTGAGCCTTTCTGATCATACTGTAGGTAGCATCGGATTAGATGGATCAACCAGCTGTGTCTCTTGGTCTGAACCTAGCTCACTATTTGATAAATGATGTTTTATTGGTACACAGTTGCATCCATTGCTTATGAGTCATCTCTTGACACTTTCAGGTTTTAACAGCAGTATTGAACAGTAGTCAAAAGAGACTGTAAAATTATCAAAGCCTAGTTTTCACTATCTGGTCCTTATCAGAACATTTTGGTGGTATTTCAGACCTTGATGGAGGCTTTGATTCTTTATAAGTTTTTGCACATGTGAGACCACCTCTTCAGCCACTCATCTTTGTCTTATTGCTTTGTGTCCTGTTATGTGAACAGCTGATGTACCCTGCTTGCAAACCTCAATCATGACAGTCACACTTGGTGCTGTGTGGATATGCCCCTACTTCTATTCCTGAGGTGTATTCTCTTAGTCTAACTTCACAATGTGGGTTGAACTGCTAAAATAAAAATAAATAAACAAATAAAATGAAAATACAATGGAGCGAGAGGCTCTTTGCCCACAAAGCTTACAGAATTGGAGGAGAAGATTCTGTTGCTTTTCACATCACCCCAATCTTTTGCTCTTCACCCCATTGTTTGGAAATAAATCAGAAGAGAGATTCATTCTCTTTCTTTTTGCAGATCTCCAATCTCTACCTGTATGATAGTGTTCTGATGCTGGCCAACGCCTTCCACAGGAAGTTGGAGGACCGGAAATGGCATAGTATGGCAAGCCTTAACTGCATAAGGAAGTCTACCAAGCCATGGAATGGAGGGAGATCCATGCTAGACACTATTAAAAAGGTATGTGTGAGGGGGCACTGCTCTGTAAGGTTGTCCAAGGCTAGATGGACGTCCCTTGCTGTGTCCTGACTCAGTTGGCTTAAATCTGTTTTGTAGTGTGTGTGTGTGTGTGTGTGTGTGTGTTTGTGTGTGTGTGTGTTTGTGTGTGTGTGTATGTGTGTGTGTATGTGTGTGTGTGTGTTTGTGTGTGTTTGTGTGTGTGTGTGTTTGTGTGTGTGTATATGTGTGTGTGTTTGTGTGTGTGTTTGTGTGTGTGTGTGTGTGTGTGTTTATTTGTTAGAGAGATTGCCGAGTCCTCTTTGTAGGCTTCTCTCTTTGTCATTCTTTCTGTGCCTATTTGAAAGCTGAGTGAATTGTGGTCCAGGAGCATGTACTTAAAATGTCTGTGTACTTTCAAGAGATCTGGATTCAGAAGCTTTAATGACTTGCCCAAAGTCACAAGTAAGTAAAATTATAGCTGCCTTTCCAATATTCCTTTATACAAACCATCGCTTTTCAGAAAAAAGCTCATCTTAGGTGGTATGGCCATGCATTACTTATCCAGGAGCTCGGCGTTTTTATGTATGTGAATGTGCATCCATCTGTGCCCAAGTGTGTTTGTGCATTATGCACATGTAAATGTCTCATGTGATAGAGAATGGCACTGTGTCAGAGGATATATTCAAAGTGAATTGGGGTAACCCACTGAGGAATTGTTAGAGTAATGGGCTTTTAGAGGCTTGGAAAGAGCATTTAGGGAAATCTATAATGCCAGGAACCTTAGTCAAATAAATTGTACACAGTTTCCGTTACAATGAACATGTTGCAGTGTTGGTTTAAGTTTGCTGCTGCTCAGAGACAGCAAGGCTTCCCTTGGCCCAGTGAGTTTATGGTGCATTCCCCCTGCTTTTTGAGGTAACAGACAAGAAATCTAGGTACGAGTCACACCCCAAACAGAAAGACAGAGGGACATTGTCACATCTTGCTCAGCCCCACACTGTCTATTTCTCCTATAAACCCTACTGAAGGAACTGTAGAGTCATGGGACTAGCATGTTTACCACAGCTATTCAGTGACAGATGCTGTGCTGTGAAAATATCCTTTTCTTCATCTCATGGGCTTTGTGATATAGATCTGATTAACTCCAGGATGACAATGGGAGAAAGGCCTGTATCTGCCCCGGATGACACATGTCACAGCCCTAAAACAATGCTCATATTTCCTGCCAAAACTCAAGGCACAATCTTGCTGACTTCTGACTTTTCCTTGTGTCAGCATGAGGGAAAGCTGTGGAACATGGTGCAAAGGCAAAGGTCAGACTTCAGGAGCGTGGACAATACAATCACTCTTTAATTTCATTCTAGCATAACACCGGCATACAGTAAGAGCTGCAAACACTTTGACTGCAGTAATGACAGGGAAAAGCTTTTGGGATTTCTTCTCTAAGATTAAGACAGTCTGAGAAACATTTATCTTGCTCTGTGGTTCTAGGATGTGTAATCCCTCTGTTCTTGCTGCAGCTACTCACATCTGCTCCCTTCTTGGTCACTGGATTCTCTACCACACCCAGAGTTTACCTCCATTTGTCTTTTTCTGCTCCCCTGCAGGGACACATCACTGGCCTCACAGGAGTTATGGAGTTTCGAGAAGACAGCTCGAATCCCTACGTCCAGTTTGAAATCCTTGGCACAACCTATAGTGAGACCTTTGGCAAAGACATGCGCAAGGTAAGTCCTGAGGTCCTTATACCCTAGTGTGTTACCGCTTCAGTGCCTCTGAACACAGCAGCACCTCTTGTTCCCAGCAAGGGCCACTGGACACAGGAGGCCCCTTCCCTTCTTCTCTTCTTGACACTGACATTAATGCTGAGGTTCCTGCGAAATTCTGGGAGTAGGCAAAAGACAGGAACTGCTAACAGCGCAAAGCTGAGTGCAGCAGGATTTCTGGGAGCCATTTCCTGTTCAGTGAACTAGTAGGGGCTGTGTGGATGCTAAAAGGGGAAACAGGTTTTCTAGAGTTATGAAGACACTTCGGCTTCTGAGACAAATGAGAATTGTGCCTGAGGCTACGGCCAGGGTGTCTGCAGACACAGGGGTGAAACAAAATCACCTGAAGTCCAATGGGGAGAGACGTGAGAGCCAGAAGAGCAGATGACTCAAGGTAAAGCTTGGCCTTTTTAGTTGATGCAGACCAGCAGGCTGGAGGAATATTTCCAGTGGTTCTGTGTTTTTCTTCTGATGGATGACTAAGGTGTCATTTTAATAGTCATGGGCTTGGGATGGTGTTTCAAAAAACAGTCCTAAAATACGATCTGAATAAATCTGAGGTATGAAGGAAGGGCAGAGGATGCTACCCAGTGCCTGGTTTACTCAATTGCCTTATAAGCTTTTTTAGAAATGTCTGTGCAAGAGGACCATGTGCTTGTTGGGGCCAGAGATGGTAGTGCTTATATGCAAGGACTCAGTCCCCTCTGGAAAGGATGAAATCATTCAGTGATTGGTCTACACATGGTACAGGCTCATGCAATCACATATAACCTCTACCATATACTTTGGGGGGTTATGTCTCCACCAATGATAGTGTTTCAAAGATAAAAAATATCTTTGTCAATAATGAAGGCTTACCAGGCAAAGCATAATCTCTTATCAGAGAGTTCTGTATCAAAGTTGGGAATAATGCAGAGATAGGTGAAGTTTAGGCGATAATGATGGACTACTACCTGGGTGGAGGATTTTTTTTGTCTGTAGAGGATCGGGGAAGAGGGCTGAATGTATGGAGAGGTGGAGGGATGAGATCTGCAGCACAGGGAAGGGGCAATGATGGCATATATGGAGAACTGACTCTGGGGAAGGCTAGTATGTCCTGGAGTCCCAATATAATAGGCAAAATAGGGTCTGTCTGCCATCCTCTGTTGGATAGAGCTATGAGTTGGCCATATCAAGTCTAGGGATGACCAATACATAGAGCTTGATGATATCTTAGAACTTAACCATTTGTGGGGATGCCAGAAGATTAATAATTATACTGTGACACCCAATAGAGTTAAAGTGTGATTGCTGTGTCAAGAAGGTTGGTTTATTATATCTATAGGAATTGCCCAAAACTGTGACACTTGGTTGAGGTCTAGAGCTGAATGGTTGTTACTGGTATGGGCCAAAGCTATAAGAAAACAAAGGGTTTTTGTTTGAGATCTTCATTTGTTAAGAGGAGAGAAGGAGAGGGAATCTCATTTGGTCACCCTGCTGTGATTGTAGTGTATTGCAGTCTGCTGAAACTACCATTCACATCAGCACAGTACATGGGTGGGTGTTATCCCTGAGTGCTTTTCTAAGTTAGTAACTGGTCTTGTCAGCTAGTTCCTTCAGCATCTCTCACTCTACTCTTTTAGCTCAGATTCAGCTCTCAAGGTTCCCACAGTGTATGTAATATTGGGTCTTCCACTTTCTGTCAGACAGCTTATACTCAAGTCCAGTGGACCCCATGCATGGTACCCTGCTGGCCACTCCAGATCCTTGAGTGATGGGAGGCATGGTGTCCTTCACGCCCCATTTCAGGTCTGGGCCTTCAGTGTTGCTAAGGCAACACTCCTTACAAAATCCTGAAGCCAGTGGGAGTTGGAATCTCTCTGTTATGAGGAGCTTCAGAGCAGGAGGTCTACATGTAATTGAGTTGGAAGGGAAGCTGATTTTCAAGTGGGATTTATTTTAAAATGTATTCTTTTGTCATTTTAAAACCTGCCCCTAATAACTGCCTATCCCAGTTGTTATCTGTCTGCCTAGCAGCTTATCTTCGGGAAAGAGAATCTATGTGGGAGGCAAGGAAAAGGATTTACTGTAGCAAATGTTTGCTATTGTAACCCAGGATTGATACCATCAAGACAGGATAGGGTTTAGGTTACATGGAGGAGAGCAAACTAGGAGTGGGTGTTGGGGCATACTGCAGTGCCCTGGTAGAAAATAATGGGAAGTCAGGATGCCTTTGGCAATATAACAAAGAATATTGACATTGGGTAAAAATAACTGAGACTGGGTGTAAGGTTTTGGGGTGTTCTGAGCCACACAATGACAGTGTAGACTAGTCCTCTAAGGAGCCCCATAGATGGTAGTTTTCTGTGACCCCTTCCTATACATGATCACCAGGAGAACCAACTGGAAAGAGTGCTGTTTGCTGGGTGAGGTTTGTGCTTTCCTGACAAGATGATGCATACTATGTATATTTAAATTGAAAAGCAGCTACAGCAAACATAGGCTAATAAAAACCAAGAGTTTACTGAAGATTGAAACCAAGAGGAATCATCTAAATTAGGGAACATGGAGATATTTTTCTTAAACTAAATATCTTGGAGAGACCTCTCTGGGGGGGGGGGTGAGTCACCTGGACCCTTTAGATTAAGTGGCATCAGGAGACTGTGGATTACTCAGACCCTGTATAGGAAGGAGTGGGTGATTAACTTTCCCTGATGAAATGACCTAAATCAGAAAGAGCGTTCTTGTTGAGGGAGCACTGGATGATAATATCAAAAGTCTATGAGATGGTTCACAGCCAGTCTGCTGTGAGCTACAGACTACAGACTGCAGGCTGTAAACTATAGAACAACTCATGTTAATCTTTTGTTACTGGAGCTGGCCCCTGTCTGCCATGAGTGGGGACAGAGTTTGCAAGGAAGTCTCTTCCCATTGCAGTAGAGTTGGTTAATATGGTTGGAGGGTTTCTACTTTCTTTCTGGTTAGCAACAGGCTTTTTTAGGCCTCAGAACTGTTAATAGTCCACAAATCTTCTTGCTTTGATTCTCCTGGCCCAAGCAAGCAAAAGCATCCAAAGGACGGTTGTATAAGCTAAGTCTGCACAAATATCCCTAGGTTATGACAACAAACAGGGACAAATATAGGAGAGACCAGCTACAGTGAAATTTCCCAAGATGAGAGTATATGGAAATTGATTGGCACAGAACAGAAGGAAGTGGAACAGAACCCCCTGAACATTTACTGTAAACAAGGGTGCATTGTAAGTATGGTTCCTTATCGATGCCATGGTCTTCCTGGTCCTGCCTCTCCTGAGTTTCAACAGCCCCTTTCTTTGTATGGCTCTTCCTGAGACATAAGCTCAGGTAATAATTCTCATCCTCAGGATTCTTTGCCTGTAAAACAGAGGAGCAGTAAGGTAACTCTCCTGCCTGGTTCTTTGCAGGGAGAGCACTTCCATTTGGTTGGTCCATCAGCTTTAGACAGTTCAGGTCCTGCTTCTTTGAGTGCAGAACAGACAGACACAGCTCCTGCCATGTAGTTTTATGGACTGCAGTAATTCATCACACAGAGTTCCAAAAGCAGAGGCTAGAGATAGTGCAGCCCTAACCAAGTGTAGCTGGGATTACTGAATTCAGTGTGCCACGGCTGTGTCCAGCTCTTCTTGTGATACCAGTTGAAGCCTGGTGGGGGCATTTTTCATTGCCTTATCACTGAGCTTGCCTGCCACTCTCTATCCTAATGACATTGTTGTTGGGGCCTTGTTTCCTTCTACTAACACAGGATCCCATGTACAACAGGACTCTGGGCAATTTGCCCACTGCCTATAGGCATTTTGAACTTCATTTCCCTGGGTAGCATCAACTGGATTCATTGGCTCAGTGGAGAGCAGTGAATTTCTTTGGGAGATGGGCGGGAAAGTAGGAGGAACATCCACACATCCTGTAGGTTTGCTTTAAGATTTATACACTAGGATTGAGGAGACCCTGGGGTAGCCTTAGAGAACCTGAGGAGAAAATTGGATGAGGACCAAGAGAGGCGGAGAAAATGTTTAGCTCAGTAGCATTGAAACTTTTTCTCTAGCCTTGGAATTTTGGTCAAGCAGGCTCATTTCTGGGACTTGAATATTTTAGACAACCGTAGAAAACACATATTATGGTGCAGTAGGCAAGGAATTTGGGTAGGGAGATCTGTGCCTTTGTTGCATCAACTTCTCTTTGTCCTTCATAGTTCTCCAGTTTGATGTGACCTTTTTCTCTCCTCTTTTTGAAAATGGAGGCCCACAGGCTAGAAACTCTTAGTATCTGTGATCATGCTAGTACTTGGAAGGCAGAGATGAGAGAGGAGGGAGGAGAGGAAGGAAGAGAAAGATGGGGAAATGATGGGAGGGGAGAACATGAGGCAGGACAGTCTTGTGATTCTATTCTAACTCCAGCTTTTCCACTGCAGTGTCCCTTCTCCAAGTCAGCACATTAGGACACTGTTATTCCTTCCTACTGGCCTGGGCCCTCTGATTTCAACTCCATCCATTATGCTTGGCACAGCCTCCCCATTCCAACAACTACCAAGGGAGATAGATGGGAGTCTCCAACCCCCTTTACTGTTCACACTGCTGCTTTTATCTCTTTGCTAACTCTGGTTCTTGATAAAAGCTGGAAGCAGATTGGAGTCAAACAGTCCCACCATGATGTGATATCCCTGGGAGGACCTTGTGGCTACTGATTATTTACAGAGTAATAATTGCTGATTGTATGGCAGTTGCTGCACCATAGAATCCCAGGGCACCAAGTATATCATTAACATTACTCCCTATCTACCACACAGTGTTACAATTTATACCTTATTCTCAGAGTTTAGAAGTTCTGAGTTGTAAGGCCAATTTGAAATGGTGGCCCCTAAGAGCCAAGCTAGCTCTGATGGCAAAGCAGACCCATCTTGATCTGGTGACTCTAGGGGCTGGTAACAGGAGTCTGGAAGTGAGCACAGTCAAGGGGAGGCAGCTGTGTGTTGAGCTGGGGCTCCAGGGTCCAGCCTGAGCATTGTGAAATGTTTCTAGTAGTTGCTATCCTAGAGGATTTAGGCTGTTTACAGTGAGAAAAGAGGAGGAGGAGGGAAGCAGAGGGGAGAGAAGTCAATGACAATGAAATGAAGAAGAATGAGGGGGAGGAGGAGGAAGTGGAGGAGGAGGAGAGGAGGAGGAGGAGGAGGAGGAGGAGGAGGAGGAGGAGGAGGAGAAGAAGAAGAAGAAGAAGAAGAAGAAGAAGAAGAAGAAGAAGAAACAGCAATGCCACCAGCAGCAGCAAACTTCAGTCTATTCTTGCAGCCCATTTCCCAAGGAAAATGTCAATAATTCTGAACCTCTGTGCAAGAACTACTTTTGACAGAGCAGTGAACCAAAACAAACACCACTGCTTCATCACAATAAAGACAAGAAAAGATTAAGTATTTCATTTTAAGTAACATTTCACCAGCAGGTGATAATTTAAGGTAGAATGCTTTGAAAATACAGATAAATGAAATGAAGGATATGTAAGTCAATGATGATCTCTAAACCAAGAAATAAAGACCATTTGGATTTTTTCTGTAATTTGTGTGTTGATGAGAATTTCCTCCTCTCCTTCTATATAAGGGATACGGAAAATGATGGGTATAGTTTACAAAATTGCTACTTATATACATTTTTATGTCATGCCTTTTCTATTTAGTGGCATATTGGGAATATTTTCTTATTTTTTGTACTGTTCTTTACAGCTATGATTTTTAAAAATGAAAATGTATCACAAATTTGTGGTAGGCTATTATAAATTTAATCCATTATTACTAAGTTATTATAGAATGATATCATAAGGAACATACAAAAATACATGGGATTTTTCATCATATGTTTGTTTTTTATGTATGTTTTAAGAAGGGAATTTACTAAATCAAGGATAATGATTATTTTCATATGCTTCATACATATTTTCAAGTTAATTATGAAAAAGCTTAGTAATTTTCACATTCAATCATATAGAAGTTTGTGTTGAATCCTATGCTAAAAAAATTTAGTTGTATATTAAATGATTGCTAATTTATTAGCAATAAAAAGATAATGCTACTAAATTTGAATTTTATAATTAAAACATAATTATTGATCATTTATGGTTCACATTTTGAAAGTTATCTCTAAAATCCTTTGTTCATTTATATTAGGGATGGAGCCATTCTTGTTAATTCATAAAATCATTTCTCTTTAGGAGAGAATTGATAGTTATATATGTCGGATACTTGTCTCACTAATTGCTTGCTTTGGGATTAAAAAAAAATCTGTACATAACAGGCACTTAGAGTTTTATGTAGTCAACTATATTTATTCATTTGAGAAGTTTTCCAAGTTTATACTTTTATTCAGTTTGCAGAGATGATTCTATTTATCCAAACTTTCTTCTGTTAACTTTTATATTATGATTTTTTTTGAAAAAAATCTACTAGGGACAGGTTTGGAATTGACTGAGATGGTATGACTCAGCCTTCATAGTTTTTTGCTAAATATGTGTATTTCTCTCTCTCTCTCTCTCTCTATATATATATATATATACATATATATGTATATAATCACCCTCTATACAATATGTACTTGAATGATCATTTTATTTTGTGCTATTCTAAGCTTGTAAATCTCCTCATTAGTTGATAATTTAATTTTTTGTAGTCATTTTCTCTTCTTCCAGATTAAATTTATTCCATTTATTTACATTGCTGGATGTGCATGTCTGTAGGTAACCAAATGGCCCCCACCAGTGCCATGAATATCAAGGCAGCTCTCTCCTCATATCAGAAGAGGATGGAGATAAGACAGCTTCAGACTTGCCCACTGCAGTGCTCAGATCAAAGCTTCCAGCCTGCCCATCTTTCTGTTTGGCCATTCTCAGGATATTACCTTTGTTTGCCTTAGCCTTTGTGCATGGCTATGCCACTTCCAAAGACAGCAGCCCATGGAGGGAGGCTCTCATCTGCCATAACTCATTTTTGATGAGTGTGATGGACTTACCCACTGTTGCCCTGGTGTGTGGGCTTTCTACTGTTGCCCTGGTGTGTGGGCTTTCCCACTGTTGCCCTGGTGTGTGGGCTTTCCCACTGTTGCCCTGGTGTGTGGGCTTTCCCACTGTTGCCCTGGTGTGTGGGCTTTCCCACTGTTGCCCTGGTGTGTGCTTCTCCATCGTGATAATCTGGGGTGGGCGAGGGTGCCTTCCAGCACTGCACAAGCACTGTGCTCTTCCAGAGTTCTGGCTTCGGCCTGCAGTTAGCGTGTGCTTCTTTCCTGATGAGGACTAAGAGAACTGGTCTTTTTGAGATCTCTTGACAGAACACAGAAAGGTTCTATTGTGGATTTAACTGTGGACTTGTCTGATCTACCTGTGGGTTGGGAGCCCTCACTTTGCTATTTGGAACCATTTTGCTCTGGTTTCTACATCTCATTTTATTATTTTACATATCTATATCACAGAAAATCGTGGCAAAAAAAAGCTCTACACAGTATTTGCAAACAATCTGAAAAAATGCATGTTTGAAAAGCTCCCTTTTCCTTCCACTGTTATACACTGGCAGTCTCCCTTTAACTCTCCATGAGACCTGACAAAGGTCCTTATATTTATTTTCACTTTGCATAAAACTAGGTTGGCTTAGTCAGTTTTTCTGTATTCTAATTAAGTTATTTATGCTTTCTCTCCTGCTAACCAGTTCTTGGTATTTGCTTTACTATTATTTTTAAAGTTATCATAGGAAGTGCTCAATAGTTTATTTTTATGCTCACATGTTTTAGAATGTTGTAGAGTTGTAATTGAATCCTAATGGCTTTCCTAATTGAAACAGAAGTATAAATGCACATAGAAATGTGCATACATTTTTGTGTACCACAGCGGGCTTTAAGAACACAAACTTGACATTTTCACCATCACTCAGAACCAGACTCAGGATGTTTACAGCACCACAATGGATCTTGTGTGTGTCCCATTGTAGGTGCTCCACATACCACTGGTCCCATTTTTACTTTCTTCTATTCTTAGTTTCACACTTAACATACTATCAGATTCTGATCTTATGTTTGTGAGAGCCCTTGTTATCATCATATGTCATGTTGGGTCATCCTTTCTTATGGTACTTAAAGGGAAAGTTTCATTATAGTTCAGGTATAATGAAACCAACAAAACGAAACAAAAATGCCACATTATGAAGATTTTTTTCTCTTAGATTCCAAGAGGAGAGGAGGGTACATAACACTAGAGGGTCACATGTGGTTCTCTGAGGACAGAAAAAAAAAGGGAAAGTTTAAAGTACTGCTTTAGTATATACTTGGCTGACCTTCATTCTTTATTTTTGCATTAATTATAAATAATATGTTCATTTTTTACAATAAATCTACATTCATGAATAAAATGTGTTCTGGATAGTTTTTTATATATCTTTATTTATTATTTGATGATTTTACATCATGTACCTCATCAAACTCAGTTTCATGCCCACTCTTATGATCTCCCCATTTACAAAAATGCCCATTAATGCTGTTCATTTACTTACTGAAGCATAATTAAACTCCCTGTGACCAGCCCCTTAAAGAAAAGGAGACCTTCCTCACCCATACCCCTGCCAGAGGCCATCAATGCAGAAGTGAAGCACTTGTCCTTGAGCTCTTATATACAATGACATCATCTTTTTATAAGTCCACTAATGAGTGAGTACATCCCCTGCTTATATTTCTGGGTTTGTAATACCTCGCTCAAAAGTATATTCTCCAAATACATCCATTTGCCTGTGAAATTTAGAATATCATTTTTTCTTACTGCTGAGTAGTACTCCATTGTGTAGATGTACCACAGTTTGTGAATCTATTCTTCAGTTGAGGGGCATTTAGGTTGTTTCCAGGTTCTTGCTATTACAAATAATGCTGCTATGATCATATTTGAGCTAATGCCTTTGGGGTGTGAATGTGCATGCCCAATAGTGGTATTGTTGATTCACTGGGGAGATTGATTCCCAGTTTTCTGAGAAACTGCCATACTGCATTCCAGAGTGGTTCTACAAGTTTACATTCCCACCAACAATAGGGTAATGTTCTTCTTGCTCTGCATCCTCTCCAGCATAGGCTGTCATCTGTGTTTTTAATTCTGATAGGTGTAAGGTGGTATTTCAAAGTTGTTTTAATTTGCATTACTCTGATGGCTAAAGATATTGAGCAGTTTTTTAAGTGCCTTTCAGTTATTTGTAATTCTTCTGTTGAGAATTCCCTTTTTAACTCTTAAACCCCAATTTTAAATTGGGTTTAGATTTTTCAGCTCTAGTTTCTTGAGTTCTTCATATATTTTAGAGATCAGTCCTCTGTCAGATGTAGGGTTAGTGAAGATCTTTTCCCATTCTGTAGGCTGTCATTTTGTCTTATTGACTGCGTCCTTTGCTTTAACGAAGCTTCTCAGTTTCAGGAGGTCCCACTTAATTGTTGTTCTTAGTATCTGTGCTACTGGTGTTATGTTTAGGAAGTGGTCACCTGTGCTAATACGTTGGAGGGTATTTCCCACTTTCTTTTCAATCAAGTTCAGCTTAGCTGGGTTTATGTTAAGATCTTTGGCCCTCTTGGATTTGAATTTTGTGCAAAGTGATTAGCTTGGATCTATTTGTATTCTTCTACACACTACCATCCAGTTATGCCATCAGCATTTACTGAAGATACTATCTTTTTTCCATTGAATATTTTTGGCCTCTGGCAATCCCGGGTTTCCTGTTATTCCATATAAAGTTGCGTATTGTCTATAATAAATTGTGTTGGAAATTTGATGAGGATTGCAGTGAATCTGTAGATTGCTTTTGGTAAAATTGCCATTTTTATTATGTTGATCCTACCTATCTAGGAACATGGGAGATCTTTTTAATTTTTGATATCCTCTTCAATTTCTTTCTTCAATGACTTCAAGTTTTTGCCAAACAAGTCTGATGCTTCTTTGGTTAGAGTTACACCAATATATTTAATGCTATTTGCAGCCATTATAAAGAGTGATGTTTCCCTTATTTCTTTTTCATCCCTTTTATCTGTAGTGGATAGCAGGGCTATTGATTTCTTTAGTTAATTTTGTGCCCGGCTACATTGCTAAAGGTGTTTATCAGCTGTAAAAACTTACTGGTAAAATTTTTCGGGTAACTTATGTATACCATCTTATAATCTGCAAATAGATATAGTTTGACTTCTTTCTTTCCAATTTTGTATCCCCTTAATCTCCTATTGTTCTCTTATATGTTTAGCTAAAATGTGGAGAGTTATATATAATGGATAAGGGGAAAGAGGACAGCCTTGTCTTGTTCCAGATTTTAGTGGGATTGCTTTGAGTTTTTTCCATTTAGTTTGATGTTGACTGTTGGCTTGCTGTATATTGTCTTTATTATATTTAGGTATTTTCTTTGTATTCGTAATCACTCCAGGACTTTTATCCTAAAGGAGTGTTGGATTTTGTCAAATGCTTTTTTATTATCTAATGAGATGATAATATGTTTTTTTTTCAGGTTGCTTATATGATGGATGACATTCACAATTTTCTGTATGTTGAACCATCCCTGCATCTCTGGGATGAAGCCTACTTGATCATGGTGGATGATTTTTTTTTTTTTGATATGATGTTGGATTCAGTTTGCCAGAATTTTATTGAGTAATTTTGCAACAATGTTCATGAAGGAGATTGGTCTGGAAATCTTTTTCTTTGTTGCATCTTTTAGTGGCTTGAATATCAGGGTGATTGTGGCCTCATAAAAAGTGTTCAACAATGTTTCTTCAGTTTCCATACTGTTCATACAAGGAACATTTTGAGGAGTATTGGTATTAGTTCTTTTTTGAATGTCTAGTAGAATTCTACACTGAAACATCTGGTCCTGGGCTTTTTGTTTTTCCCTTGAGAGACTTTTAATAACAGCTTTAATTTTCTTTGGAGTTATAGGTCTGCTTAGGTCATTTATCTGATCTTGATTTAATTTTAGTAAATGGTACCTGTATAGAAAGCTGTCCATTTCTTTTAGGTTTTCCAATTTAGTGTAGTATAGATTTTTAAAGTATGACCTGATAATTCTCTGGATTTCCTGGAGGTCTGTTGTTATGTCCTTGTTTTCATTTCTAATTCTGTTAATTTGGATATGCTCTCTTTGCCTTTTGATTAGTCTAGATAAGGATTTATCCATCTTGTTGACTTTCTCAAGGAACCAACTCTTTGACTCATTGATTCTTTGTATTGTTCTCTTTGTTTCTATTGTATTTATTTTAACCCTGATTTTCATTATTTCCTGCCATCTATTTCTTCTAGGTGAGTTTGCTTCCCAATTGTTCTAAAGCCTTCAGCTGTGCAGTTAGGTCTCTAGTGTGGGATTTCTCTAGGTTTTTCATACAGGCGTCTAGCGCTATGAGTTTTCCTCTTAACACTGCTTTCATTGTGTCCCATAAGTTTGGGTATGTTGTGGATTCATTTTCATTAAATTCTAGGAAGTCTTTCATAATTTGTTCCTTCACCCAGAGGTGGTTCAATGTAGAGATTTCCATGAATTTGTAGGCTTTCTGTTATTTTTGTTGTTATTGAACTCTAACTTTAGACCATGGTGGTCTGATATGATACAAGGAGTTATTCTCATTTTATTGTATTTATTGATATTTATTTATGACTGAGTATGTGGTCAATGTTAGAGAAAGTTCCATGGGGTGATGAGAAATATGTATATTTCTTTTTGTTTGGATAGAAGCTTTTGTGTATATCCATCAAGTCTGTTTGAGTCATAACATCTGTTAGATCCCTTATTTCTCTGTTGAGTTTCTTCTGTCTGGTTGAACTATCCAAGGATGAAAGTAGGGTACTGAGGTTTCCCACTATTAGTTTATGATGTTTGATGTGAGGTTTAAACTTTAGTAGTTTTTCTTTTACATATGTAGGTGCTCTTGTGTTGGGGGCATAAATATTCAAGATTGATACTTCATCTTGATAGATTTTTTTCCTAAAATAAGTAATGTCTGTCCTGGTCTCTTTTGACTGATTTTAATTTGAAGTCTATTTTGTTAGATATTAGGATGGCTACCTCAGCTTGTTGTTTTAGGATTAGAAAGTCTTTTTTTCTCAAGCCTTTACTCTGAGCCTGTGTCTGTCTTTGAAGCTGATGTATATTTGCTTTATGCAGCAGAAGGGTGGCTTATGTTTTTTTTTTTTTATTCATCATTATTAGGGTGTGTCTTTTTATAGGTGAACTAAGCTCTTTGATATTAAGGGATATTAATGACGAATAATTGTTATTCCCTGTTATTTTTTATGAAAATGTGTGTTTTTCTTCAGTGGGATTATTGATTGCTTGTGGTTTCATGGGTGTATCTGATTTTCTTACTTGGTGTTTTCTCTCTAGTGCTTTCTGTAGAGCCAGATTTGTGGATAGGTATTGTTTAAATTTGGCTTTGGTGTGAAATGGCTTGTTTTTTCCAATGATGGTAATTGATAGTTTTGCTGGTTTTAATATTCTGGGTTGGCATTCATGCTCTTTTAGTGTCTTTAAAACATCTGACCAGGATCTTCCTGTTTTCATTGTTTCCATTGAATAGTCTGATGTTATTCTGTTGAGTTGTGTTTATAGGTTATTTGGCCTTTTTTCTTTGCAGCTCTTAGTATTTTTTTTTGTTCTATAGGTTTAGTGATTAATTATTTATTGATTTGTAATTGATTATTATTTACTGATTATTAGCACACCTTTTGCGGGGAGTCTAATCTATTTGGTATTCTGTAAGCTTCTTGTATCTTTAAAGGTATTTCCTTCTTTATGTGGAAATGTTTGTTCCTATGATTTTGTTGAATATATTCTCTATGCCTTTGAGCTGACAGTCTTCCTCTTCCCATTCTGATTATCCTCAGATTTGATCTTTTCGTGGTGTCCCAAATTTCCTGGATATTTTGTGTTAAGATGTTTTTGGTTTTAATGTTTTCTTTGACTGACATATATATTTTCACTATTGAATATTCCACTCCTGAGATTTTTCTCTTCCATCTCTTGCATTCAGTTGGTTAAGTTTGCATCTGTAGTTATGGTTCATTTCTTCAGGTTTTCTATTTCCAGCATTACCTCAGTTTGTGTCCTCTTTCTTGTTTTTATTTCAGTTTTTATTCTCAGAATGTTTCTTTCACCTGTTGTCTGTATTTTCTTTCAGGGTTTTGTTCATCTCTTCCAATTTTCTGTTTGTATTTTCTTCTGTTTCTTTAAGGGAATTTTTAATATTCTCTTTTAAGGCTTCTATTGTCTTCATAAAGTTGTTTTTAAGGTCGTTTCTTTCTGTTTTGTTTTCATTGCCGTGCTCATTTCTTGATGTTGTAGAACTACCAGCTTCTTCTGGTGATGCCTTGTTGTTCTTTATATTATTATATGTATTTTTGCACTGGCATCTGCCCATTGATTCCTTGGTTCACTCTTAGCCAGGAGGTTATGCGTCTGCAGTAGTTGCTGTGGTCACCTTTTTAGTCATCTGTGGGCCTAGAGGCTGTGTGTTTCCAGTTGTTGCAGTGATCACTCTTAGTTAGCTCCTTTTTCGCTGTGGACCAGGGGCTGCAGGGTCTCTAGTTGTTGGTGTGTGATGATACAGTTTGTGGTTGGGATGGGGTTTGGCTGTGGGAGTGTCTCTCCACTTGTATTTTTCTGGGGATTGCTCTTGGGGGGAGGCTCTCACAGCTGGCTTTGGTTTAGGGCAGAGCTGGGTATAAATGGGGTACCAGAGGCTGTGTGCCTGGACTGGGTTTCAGAGACCAACGTTCTCTGGCCTGGGGATCAGAGTGGCACTCACCTCTTAGTCAGCTGTTTTTCAGGGGCTCTGATATAATTTTCTTATTTTTAATCTTAGAGTGTAAGCTTTTAATAACACAATTTTTAGAAGTAAGTTAATAATTTAATATTTTTCTTGTTTGAGAACTTCAAACACACATATATAAACATGTTCTGATTATATTCATCCCATTCCCTCTATTCCGACCCCTCCTCTATTTTACCCACTGGTTTTCTCTTGTAACTCTGTGCTTTCACTATGAAAGCACCCTCAAGCTTAGTGCTGCCTGTGCATGCAGGGGTATGGAATCGTAGCCTCTCAGAGGTTCCATCCTTACAGAAAACTGAATCTTTATTACCTAGCAGCAATAAATTCCAAACAATTCTAAGTTAGGTTGGAGTATCATGAGTTCTTTCCCAGCCCATGCTGGGATTGTGGCTGGCCTGATTTGGCAAAGGTCTTGTGCATCATTCATGTGTACCATATTACTGTCTTTTTGGCCAAATAACATTTCTCTGCAGTTGTCTACTACCTGTGCCTCTTACAGTCTTTTGCTCCATCTTCTGTGATGATCCTTGAGCATTGGCTGGCAGGGGAATGCTACAGGAGTTTCTATTTGAGCTCAACAACCCATACTCTCTTATTCGCTGCAAACTGATAAGTTGTGAGTCTCTTTGTTAGCACCATCTTCTGCAAAATAAGTTTCTGCAATGAGGCACTGAGAGATGCACTAATCTGTGAATATAAAGACAAAAACTTAATATTGTATCTATTATATAAGTTTGTTGGCATTTACTCTTTCAGATAAAGAATATTCTCTTAGATTATAATTTTCTCATAATCTTAAAAATTAAAATTATTACATTTGGCCAAAGAAAATTTTAGTCTATCAAGGTGATTATGTAATTATAAACTTTTTTATTCTTACTTTTTTCTGTTAGCATGATAAATTATGTTGACTAATTATTTTTGATGTTGTTCATTTATCTTTTTTTAGTCAGGCATACTATACTACTTTGATGATTTAAAACAGGCGTTAGCATTTGCTGAGACTATTATACTCTAATTTCTTTTCCATTTCAGAATATTGCTTGAAGTTTTATTTGCAGGTTTGCATAGATTCACATCCAACCAAAATGAGTGATAGTTTGCAACACTATTGTTCCCTAACAGAACAAATGTATTAGCAGTAATAAAACCCATGGATATGATTCAGATCTATATTTTCTTGGTTTTATTTGTGTTCATACATAACTTTGTTCAGTGCAGTTGATGTGTTCACTGCCACAATCAAGACAGAATATTTTTCTTACCATTACAATTTCCTCTCCTTGCTTATTAATTGCACACCTCTACGTGCCTTTGCCCTGTGCACTTCTAACAATGGACATCCAGAACCACACTTATATTCTCCACCTCTATTATTTAAAAAGAAGTTACTTAAATTGATTCATACAGTATCATAATTAAAGTTCTGTTACTAGCTTTTGTTTATTTAGTATGATTTCCTCAAGATTCTTTCTATTTGTTTCATTCATCAATGGTTTCATTGTTTTGTTGTTCAGTGCATTTCAGGGAGTTAATGGCCCACTGTTTATTTAATCGTTAACCTATCAGACCGTAGAGGCTGCCTCAATTCTCTGTATTTTCTGGCTCTTCACAATAAAGCTCTTATGATAAATGCCTCAGAAGCTGCTGTTGCAGTGGCACATGGTAAGTGTGTTTATTGCTATGGAAACAACTGTTGTTTTTCTGCATGAATACTGCTCCACATTCCAGCCAAGCAACATGAGACAGATAACTTCTCCTCAGCCTCAGTGGCCTTCTGTGTTGCCACTATTCTTTATTAAAGCTTATAATGAAGAGTTACCTTACTGTGGTTTTGATTTAATTTCTGCTTCCTTAATGACCAAGATACTCAGCACATTTTATGTGCTTGTTTTGTCTTCTGAATAACTCGTGCAGTTAAATGTCTGCTCAGTTATTTTGCTCATTTTGATGACTTACTTTATACTATTCAGTTTTGAGAGTTCTTTATATATTCCATATACTAGTCTTTTATTGGCTTCATGACTTGAAAATATTTTTTTTTATGTTTTCTATCTGTCTTTGCATTTTCAATTAAGGATCTTTGTATGAAACTAAAATTTGGATTTTTATGAAATTTAACTTTTCAATTTTTTCCTGTTAGAAGTCATACTTTTGGTCATGGTAAGAATTTTTTGTTTTTGTTTCGTTTGGTTTGGGACAGGCTTTCTCTCTGTAGCCCTGGCTGTCCTGGAACTCACTTAGTATACCAGGCTGTTGTTGAAGTTGCAGACAAGGATCTTTTTGCCTCTACCTCCCAAGTGCTGGGATTAAAAGGCATGCACAGCCTCTTCCCAGTTGTCCTGGCTGTTTTAAACTCACTATGTAGACTGGGATGGTTGTAAATTCACAGAGATCTGGCTTGTGTTTGTTTCCTGAGTGCTGAGGTTAAAAGTATGTGCCACCATATCTGACATCCCAAAAATTATTTGCCTATTCTAATAATTTAAAGATGCTTTTACTTTATGATTTTTAAAATATATTCACATTGCATGTAAATATTATTTATATCATCTATGTATCATCCCTCTATAGATATCATCTATCAAACATCTATCATCTATGTATCTATCTATTTATCTATCTATCTATCTACCTATCTATCATCTATCTATCATTTAAACTTTGACTGGGTGTAACTTGAGATAGAGTATAATTGGCAGCCAGAGGTTTTTATATAGCTTTCTGTAGTTCTCAAGAGAGAGGAGTAGGGTGAAGCTGACTATGAGACTCCGGAAACTGTACCTGGAGGCAAAAATTGGCTTTGATCAAATACTACTGTCTACTAGTAAAGCCTTACCTGGGCTGTAGATCATCAGTTGTAAATGAATTATACACACCATACTAATGCTGTTATACACTTTGAGCTACATTTTAAGCTGTGAAATTTAGGTTGAGGTTTTTATTTTGTTAGCAGTGTCTTCGTCATCTTTTGTTTTAAAGGCTCCTCCATCCTCCACTGAATTGCCTTGGACTTTCCCATAATTCATTAGGTGTTTTTGAGAGTGTTTATGTTTGAGTTTTGCAGTCTGTTTTACTGTCAATATGCTGAGTGTCTACTGTGTCTCAATTACTGTAGCTTTTGTCCATTATTGGGTCATATTTGCCATAGTGAGGAATTCTGTTCAAAATTCCTAAGATATAATCAGGCTTTAATTTTCCCTAATTATACTGTATTTATCTTTTTTTTGCATTTAGGTAGTACTAGAGTCAAAAACTGTATTTAAAGCATTCATTTGTCTTATGGACACATGCTATGTAGAATCTCTTTAAATTATGTGCATGTTTGATAGAAATTTTCAGTGGAGCCATTGGAGCCTAAGTTTGGTTGAAAGCAAACACACCCACACATACACATACACATACACACACACAGAGGTACACACACACAAGTACACACACACACAGGTATACACACACACACCATAGCACACATGTACACATATAAACACACACATTAAAATAAATTATTCTAAATTGTTAAACATAAAAGGTTGTGGGTTTTTGGCAGCACTAAGTAGGTACAGCAGCATATGTGATAATATCTTTGTGTCCTTTCCTGCTATTTTATTTTATCTATTTGTTTTGTTAATTTACTCAGAAGATTGCCAGTTTTCATGATGCTTTTTGAATTACCTCCCACCTTTAATTTTTCCTACATTTATTTGGAGTATGTGTGTGAGAAGCATGCTTGTGGAGGTTAGTGGACAATTAGTGGGGGTCACTTGTCTTCTCAGTGTATGGGCTCTGGGGACTGAACTCCAGCAGGTGTGTTTACCTTCTGAGCCATGTTTCCCTTCTATGAGGTTTTGAAGATTCAGCTTCTTGTTTTACTTTTTATTTTATTGTTTCTACATTTGAAGTTTTAATATTTTCTACTTTTCAGTTATTATTTTTAAACTATTTGGCATTGACTTTGTTCTTTCTTTTCCCAGTTTCTTGAGGTAGAATCTTTAATTATTTGCGACAGATGTTGTTTTGTAATGTAAGCTTTCACCGCTCTGTATTTCTCTACACTAGGACAATTTTAAGCTGCATTTCATTCATCTTAATATGCTTTGTTTCATTTGCATTCAGTTCTATGAATTCTATAAATTTCCTTTGAGACTTCCTGTCTAGTGCATGGATTACTTAGGAGTGTAATGTTAATTTTCACATGCCTAAGGGATTTCCATTTCTTCTTTGTAGTATTGAATTCTTTTCAGATTCTATTATGATGTAAGAGCCTAACCTGTGTGGTATCAATTCTTCAAAATTTGTTGAGTTACTTAAATGGTCCAGGATGTGGCATATTTGGCAAATATTCAAGAAGCACTTGAAATAACATATGTTCACCTGATGTTTGTGGATGTTCTGCCCATGTGCTTAGACAGTTACTGGCAGGCTGAATGGTCAAGAATGTAAATACTCTATTGACTTCTCTCTCGGATGCTATAATGGGGTTCTTGAGCTCCTTACCCAACTTCATGCATTTATCACTTCCCCATCTGCTCTATTAGTTTTTGCTTCATGTATTTTGAGGAGCTGTTATTTACGCATACATACATAGTCTCATCAGTTCATTAGGCTTTGTGGATTTATCCTTTTAAGTTTCTGTATTACTATATTATCTGGTATTACTATAGCTTTTTCAAAAACTAATTTCATATGATATGCCTTTTTATTAGTTGATTTTAAGACATTCTTGTCGTTGTCTTTAAAGTGGGTTTCTTGTGAGTAGCATATAATTGAATAACTTATTAAATCTGCTGATAATATGTACATTTATACTGCTATTAAGTATATTTATTTCATTAAAAATTAAAATGATTGATCTGGTGAGATGGTACAGTAGATAAAAGTCTGTCCAATCAAATCCTGATGACCTGAGTATAATCCCTGAGACTCACATGTTGGAACTCTTGTGAACTGTTCTATGATTTATACAACCACAGCATGTGCATACACACACACACACACACACACACACACACACACACACACACACACACACAAACAAAACTCAACATACATATTTAAATGAAATAAAATGTTTTAAAAGGGTTTCTAAATACCTTTTAACTACCTTGGGAGTGCTTTACTTTTTGTTTAAAGTCCATTAATGAGTGAGTACATCCCCTGTTTATCTTTCTGGATTTGTGATACCTCTCTCAGAAGGATATTCTCCAAATCCATCCATTTGTCTGCAAATTGTATGATATTATTTTACCAGGAAACTTCTACAGCTGATAAACATCTTCAGCAATGTAGCAGGATACAAGATTAACTGAAAGAAATCAGTAGCCCTCCTATACACTAAAGATGAAAGGGCTGAAGAAGAAATAAGGGAAACATCACCCTTTATAATAGCTGCAATAGCATTAAATATCTTGGAGTAACTATAACCAAAGAAGTAACAGATCTATTTGACAAAACTTTAAATCACTGAAGAAAGAAATTGAAGAGGATATCAGAAAATGGAAAGATCTCCCATACTCCTGGATAGGTAAGATCAACATAGTAAAAATGGCAGTTCTGCCAAAAGCCATCTACAGACTTAATGCTATTCCCACCAAAATCCAAACACAATTTTTTACAGACCTTTAAAGAACAATACTCAGTTTCATTTGGAATAACAGGAAAGCTAGGATTGCCAGAACAATTTTGCTCAACAAAAGAACCTCAGGAGGTATCACCATCCCTGACTTCAAGTTATACTATAGAGCTACAGTAATAAAAACAGCCTGGTACTGGCATAAAAACAGACTTGTGGATCAATGGAATCAAATTGAAGATCCTGACCTTAACCCAAAAACCTATGAACACCTGATCTTTGACAAAGAGGCCTAAAATACTCAGTGGAAAAAAAGATAGTACCTTTAATAAATGGTGTTGGAATAGTTGGATGGTAGTGTGTAGAAAATACAAATAGACCCAAGCCTATCATCCTGCACAAAACTCAAATCCAAGTGGATCAAAGACCTCAACATAAACCCAGCCACACTGAACTTGATAGAAAAGAAAGTAGGTAATACCCTCCAACGCTTTGGCATAGGTGACTACTTTCTAAATATAACACAAGGAGCACAGACACTAAGAACAACAATCAATAAGTGGAACCTCCTAAAACTGAGAAGCTTCTGTAAAACCAAGGACATAGTCAATAGGACAAAATGACAGCCTCCAGAATGGGAAAAGATTTTCACCAACCCTACAAGTGACAAAGGACTGATCTCTAAAATATATAGAAAACTCAAGAAACTAGAGCCCAAAACCTTTAATAACCCAATCAAAAAATGGGGTGCAGAACTAAAAAGGGAATTCTCAGCAGAAGAATTACAAATGGCGGAAAGGCACTTGAAAAAATGCTCAACATCTTTAGCCATCAGAGAATTGCAATCAAAACAACTTTGAGATACCACCTTACACCTGTGAGATTGGCTAAGATAAAAGACACAGAGGACAGCCTATGCTGGAGAGGTTGTGAAGCAAGGGGAACACTCATCCATTGTTGGTGGGAGTGTAAACTGGTTCAGCCACTTTGGAATGCAGTATGGCAGTTTCTCAGAAAACTAGGAATCAATCTCCCCAGGGATCCAGCAATACCACTACTGGGCATATACCTTAAAGATGCCCATTCACACTCCAAAGACATTAACTCAACTATGTTCATAGCAGTATTATTTATAATAGCAAGAATCTGGAAACAACCCAGATGCCCCTCAATTGAAGAATGGATTAACAAACTATGGTACATCTACACATATCATTTATTTTATATTTTCCTTAACTTTATTCATATAAACTTTAATTATATTCTAATCATCTCTTAAATTATCTAAATTTTTCTTTAATTTTCTTGAACAGGGTAACTTGTAATTTATAACCTTATTTGGAGAATATTTCTCAATTTTCCATGATATATTTCAATGACATTTAGCAACTTCGTGGAGTCATAACTGAAAAAAAAGTTTTACACATATACATGCACACATATGTTTAACTACATATATACATACATATATACATATATACGTGGCATGAAAATATTTCATTACATTCAATATTTCTAATCTTAGCATCACCCTAAAATTTACCTGCCAGTCTATTCTATCTGACACATTCATTCTCAGTCAGACACCAGTTTGCTTTCTACTTTAGCATGCTTATTTGATTTTATTTTTGATTTTTATAGAACTATGTCTTTGTTTTGTTTTAACCCAAATTGGGTATTTTGTGATTCATTTATTTGCTGTAGAATGTTGCCTTCTTTTCCTTGGAGGGAAAAACCACAATTATTTGTTTATCTGTTAATGGATATTTGCATTGTGTTTAGATTTTTACTACATTCTATAAAACTGTTACATATATTTGTGTAAAAGGCTTTGTGTGGACATATATTTTACTCTTCCTGGTAAGTTTCAAAGAGGCAGAATGGCTGGGTCATATAGCAGGGTGATGTTTAGTTATAAAGAAAATTTCAATTTATTTTCCAATCTGACTATTCTATTTTCAATGTCCCTAAGCTGTTTACTAGAATTTTGGTTTTTATGCATTCTTGTCTAAACTTGGCATAGAGAAGCTTAAAATTTCTAACCATTTAATTGCTGTATAGAGAATGTCACTGTGGTTTTTATAGTGTTTTAAAAATAATTTTATGTTTCTCAGAAGAGTTGCAAAGACAGCACATTATTGGATACAGTTACCTCAAGTTCAGATACTGTTAGCATTTTATATGACAGACGTGTCAAAACCGAGAGATTAATTTAAGGAACAATGCTACTGACTGTGGGCTTTATTCTGATTTTGTCTATATGCATAGTAACTTTCATTTTCTGTTTCTGGATCTTTCTAGGGATCTGAATAGTATCTAGTATTGTGATTCCCTGGTCTCTACCATCTAAGACCTTGATCAGTTTTTCCTTGTTTTCTGTCCCCTAATACCTTTAAAGAGGAGTGATCAGGTGTTTACAGAAAAGCTGAAACAGTATTTCAATCCTCCATTTTGAGTCTTTCTGAGATATACTTGTTGATTGGATGTAAGCTGTGTATTTATGGGAAGAACTCCAGGGAAGTGAGGTCCTCTTTGCAGTGTGTCCTGTCCAAGGCTTGACATCTGACACTCATGTCCCTGGTGATGCTAGCCTGGCTCACTTGTTTGAGGTGATAGCTAAAGATTCTGCAATGTAGAAAATAACTCTTCTCTTTTACATGCATTATTCATTAGAATCAAATCTATGTCTAGACTGTGCCTGAAGGGAGTCAATATTCATCCTTAAGTGTTGGTAGTATAAAAAGTTGTAGCTATATGGTACAATCATTGCACTAATAAGTAACAGTCTAGGGGACTAGGAGAATATACTTTCAAACTGTACAAATATTCTATTGGCCCTTAAAAATTTGCTACTGATTGTATCATTTGTCTGTGTGTTTTGCCTTACTATTGCTATGTTTCAAGTTTCATTTATATTTCTTTGATTCCTCCCAAATTACTTAATATTAAGAAGATTTTTTTCTCCATGTGCTTTTCTAACCTCCTGTGTGTCCCCCTTGAAGACTTCTTTGTGTTTAACTAAAGTACTCAGGGTAGATCTCAGGTTTTCTTGCCTCTGACATAATTAGACGTGTCTCACAGAACTCAGGTTTATTTTATTTGTATTTGGATTCTATGATCTCGGTGATGGATATGTCTGTTGTTACAGAGATAACAGTGCTCCCAAAATCTTTCAATGGACAGAGTAAGGAATTACATGTGTGCATGTTATTCCAGGTAAATTCAGAGGTGTGTAATTTCAGTATCTAATTTTATCTGTCACCTATCTGTCTGTCTTTCTCGTTCTAACAGCTATTATCAGTTAATTTTCTAACTGTCCACTTATCCATCTTTACCTGCCTTCATCCTCTATATCTTTATCTGTCTTCATCCTCTATGTGGGAATGCATAAATAATTTTGATTCCTAAGTCAATCACAAAGTGCTCATTCTAGTCTACTCTCCTTGCTTATTTGTTGTTTCATTCTATAACAGTTGAATCTGGTTCTCCTTGCCTGCAATTTGTTACAAGGGCAACCCTTGAATATAGGTAGTGTCAGATTCCGAATAGGCTTGCGAGAGACACATTGACCAACTATAGAATAGTGTTTAACTATAGTTATTTTGGTATTTAGCCTCACAGAATCCAAGCAAAACACCATTTCCCAAAGTGACTTGGGTCAACTTTCCTTTCCTTCACTGTCTTCAGTGAGACTGTGTCTTACATTTGTAATGGAATTACATTTGTGTTTTCATAGTTCATTTTCCATTCTGGGATCTGCTGACATTCTGACTTTAATTTTTGCTAAATAATAAAGCAAAGCTTATGGCCTGTGGTATACACTTCTGTGTGTTTGATGAATGTAGAATGTTGTATATCAACCAAGAGAAACATCTCAGCACTCTAAACATGGCCAAGTCTCCCCCTGCATGTGACTCTCCAGTCGCTCTACCCTCCAGCAATTCAGGGTCGTGTTCCTACAGTTTTGATGTTTCCAGAACTTCATATAAATGAGTTATTCAGCTTGTAGCCTCCAGAATTTGTCTTCCTTCATTTAGAAAAATCTACTTAATATTCACCAATGTCATTTTGTAACTAATGTCTATTTCCTTTATTGTAGAATAGTACTCCATTCTATGGTGTACCAGTTCATTTATTTATTCAGCTGTTGAAGGACACTGTGGTTATTTCCAGATTTTGGGATTTCTGATTAAAAGTGTTATCTGCATTTGTGTAAATAATTTTATGTGAAAATAAATTTCAATTCACTGAAATAAATTCTTTGATGTGGGATTGATGGGACATGTGGTAAATGTGGATTTATTTTCATAAGAAGCTGCCAAACTCTTTATCTAAGTGGCTTCACAGTTTTGCATGTGTACCAGCAATGAATTAATGTGTTTTATGCTTCACATTCTCTCTACAATTTTGCATTCTCAGTTGTTTATTAGTATCATTAATTTTAATTATTCACATTTGTCATCTGTATGCCTTTTTTGGTCATGTGTCCATTTAGCTGTTATGTCTACTTTCAAAGGGAAATTATTGTGCTTGATTGTTGAGGAGAATATATTAATTTTCTGTGCATTCTTTAGACTATTTTTATTTACCTTCTTTTTTATTTTTATTTTGTGAGTATGTATAAGTGCCTGTATATGTATTTGCACACCATGTTTGTCTGCTCTGGAGTCCAGAAGAGGGCATAGATTTCCCTGGAAATGGAGTTACAGGGAGTTGTAGGCTACCTGATGTGGATGCTGGAAACTGAACCCAGGTCCTCTGCAAGGGCTTTAAGTGCTCCTAACAGCTCAGTCACAATTGTTCCTTGGCCATGTGTCATGAAACTGTTCCCCATCTTTGCTTGCTTGCTAAACTATCGTGATTGTTTATTCTTTTAAAGCACAAGTTTGAATGTTGTTACATTGCAAATTTTGAAAATTTGTGATGTCTTATTCCTTTGGTATCTTTTCTATAATCTTTGCAAACCTAAGAACATTAGAATTTTTTCTCATATGCTAGAAATTTGAAAGTTTTATATTCAAAACTGCTATATTACAGACTTTTCCTGGGAATGTGCAACACACATACATATACACACGGAGGGAGAGAGGGAGGGAGGGAGGGAGGGAGAGAGAGGGAGAGAGAGAGAGAGAACAGAAGAAAGAAGAGAGACACCATTCATCCCAGTAAAATGAATTCAGGACACCAAAGTAATAAATGCACCAAAGTCCAAATTTTTTTCAAACTTTTACATTTCTTTTTTTTTCTTGTGACAAAATAAATTGTTCTTCAGTTTCCTTGTAATGTCTGTTTTGTTTGATGATTGGGGCATACTGATGTCATAAAATGAGTGGGTAAACTCTGTGTGTGTGTGTGTGTCTGAAAGAGTATGTATAATTTGCATAGTTTTTTCCTGGCCCACTGATGAAGCCATATGGGCCAATGTCATTCTCGTTTGAAAGGTTTTTTATAACTACAGAGTGAATAGATACCTTTAATCCATATTAGCAAAATGTTTCTATTTATTTCTTGGTCAATTTAGTAATAAATTTATCAATTGTATTGATCTTTCCAAAGACCCAGCTTTTGACTTCATTGACTTTCTCCATTGTTTTTCTATTTTAAACTTTATTTTTTTTCTTTATTATTTTGCCTCAATGTTTAATTTCTTCTTCTTTTTCACTCTAGCTACTTAATGTGGAAAAGTTGATGACTGATTTTCTGCGTTTATTCTTTCTTTAATATAGTCATTTAATTCAATACTCACATTATGTGGCCTTTTTGACTACAGTCCATATATTTTGATACACAGTACTATTACCTATTCATTTATTTAATTGATTTTTAAGTTTTATTTTAATTTATTTTAGTGTCTATTTATTTTTGATCTGTCTGATATTTATGTCATAACCTGCCTCTGCCTCTGCAGCATATGGTTCAGCTTTGCCTTTCCACTGTCAGCATCGTTTTCAATGAGAATGTTCTGAATATTTTCATTTTATGATATCATTCATAGAGTTAGATTTGGCCTAGAATATTATTCATTTTTTTATTCTATCTTCAGTTTGGTCCTCCACATTTTTTGTCTTGTTTTAGTTAGCTGGATAGTTTTATTTTATTATTTCTCTTTGGGTGTGGTTTTTTTGGGGGGAGTCAGTGCTCATGGGATTATCTAGAGCTCATGTTGTACCAGTTCACATCAAATACAGAAAGCCATGACTTTTCTTTCTTATCCTTACATTATGTTAGTTATAACTTTATCTATTGGAAATTTCACTAGACAGTGCATTTTAAACTTTTCATCAGTTACACACATTTAATAGGTTTAAGATAGAACTCTGGGGTGTTAAATATTCATTATTTTTTTCTTCTTTTGTTCCTGTGTACACACTTTTTCCTTTGATAAGGGTTTATCTATCTTGTTGACTTCTCAAAGAACCAACTCTTTGATTCACTGATTCTTTGTATTCTTCTTTTTGTTTCAATTGTATTGATTTCAGCTCTAAGTTTGATTATTTCCTGCCGTCTACTCCTTCTAGGTGAGTTTGCTTCTAATTGTTCTAGGGCTTTCAGCTGTGCTGATATTTCTCTTCTGTGGGATTTCTCTAGCCTTTTCATGTAGGCATCTAGTTCTATGAATTTGTATTCCATAAATTTGGGTATGTGGCACATTCATTTTTGTTAAATTCTAGGAAGTCTTTAATTTCCTTCTTAATTTCTTCCTTGAGTCAGAGGTAGTTCAGTTGAATGATGTTTAGTTTCCATCAGTTGGTATACTTTCTATGATATTTGATGTTGTTGAACTCTAACTTTAGACCATGGTGATCTGACATGGTACAAGTAGTTATACCCATTTTTTGAACTGGTTGATATTTGCTTTAAGACCTAGTATGTGGCCAATTTTAGAGAAAGTTCCATGGGATGCTGAAAAATGTGTATATTCTTTTTTGTTTGGGTGGAGGGTTCTGTATATATCAACTAAGTCCATTTGTGTCATAACTTTTGTTAGATCCCTTATTTCTCTGTTGAGTTTCTATATGGTTGACCTCTCCAAGAGTGAAAGTGGGGCATTGAAGTATCCCACAATTAGTGTATTAGGTTTGATATGAGGTTTAAGCTTTAGTAGTGTTTCTTTTACATATGTAGGTGCCCTTGTGTTAGGGGCATAGATATTCAGGGTTGAAATTTCATCTTGATGGACTTTTACTGAGATAAATAAGTAGTGTTCATCCTGGTCTTTTTTTTAATTGATTTTAGTTTAAAGTCTATTTTGTTAGATATTAGAATGGCTACACCAGCTTGTTTCCTAGGGCCATTAGGTTGGAAAGTCTTTTCCCAACCCTTTACTCTGAGCCTGTGTCTGTCTTTGAAGTTGAGGTGTGTTTCTTGTATGCAGTAGAAGGATAGCTTCTGTTTTTGTATCCATTGTGTTAGTGTGTGTCTTTTCAAAGGTGAATTGAATGAATATCAATGAATATCAATGAGTCCATTGATATTAAGGGATATTAATGACCAATGATCAATATTTCCTGTCAATTTTGGTAGTAGCTTGTATTTCCTTTTTAGGGGGGATTATTCTGTGGGCTTATTAATTTTTTGTGGTTACATGGGTGTGTCTGGTTTTCTTAGGTTAGAGTTTTCTTTCCAGGGCTGTTTGTAGAACCGGATTTGTGGTTAGGTATTGATTAAATTTGGTTTTGTCATGAAATATCTTGTTTACTCCAACTATGTTGATTGATACTTTTGCTGGGTACAGTAGTCTAGGTTGGCATCCATGCACTTTTAGTGTCTGTAAAATGTCTGACCAGGACCTTCTTGCTTTCATTGTTTTGATTGAATAGTTGGGTGTTATTCTGGTGGATTTGCCTTAATAGTGATTTGGCCTTTTTCCTTTACAGCTCTTAGTATTTTTTCTTTGTTTTGTAGGTTTAGTGGCTTGATTATTATATGGTGAGCAGACTTTTTTGTGAGTCTAGTCTATCTGGTGTTCTGTAGGTTTACTTTATCTTTATAGGCATTTCCTTCTTTAGGTTAGGGAAGTTTTCTTCTATGATTTTGTTGAGTATATTTTCTGTACCTTTGAGCTGGTATTCTTCTCCTTATTTGATTCCAATTATTCTCAGGTTTGTCCAGGAAATTTGGGACACCATAAAATTATATTTTCAATAAACCAGAAGACTGGCTGTCACAGACTCTTGCTTCAAGAGAAACTAGAACTCCGTTCCTGTGTTTTTCAAGGAAAGTCAGAGAAGAGATGATTTAGCCCCTATGTCTGCTATTTAGAAGAAGCCTCCACAGCGGCATCATTCCTGCTGCCATCACAGGCAGTGCTGCTGTGTGGACACACTTTGTACCATTTTGAAGAATATTTTCAAGATCTGAGTTTCATATTTCTAGTTCTCTTTTTTATAGCTTAAGAAATACAGTTTAAATCTTCTATTTTCTAGGTTATTTAAAAATAGTAGTTAGTATCTCCTTACCATTTTCCCCTTCTGATTTCTGATGCTCTTTCTTGTAAACCTCCTGAGTCCACTTAGTGCTGCCTGTGTATGCATGGGGTTAGAAATATCCACTACAACCTAAGTAGCCTTTCAAAGACACTATCTTTATCTTTTCTGCACTCTTTTCTGTAATAAGCTCTGAGGCTTAGGAATAAAATGATAAGATATAAATAACATCCAGAGCTGTGTATGCCACATTCTTTTTTTCCTCTGCATATTGACAAGTTGTAGCTCTCTCTGTTATTCACCATTTACTGCAAAAAGCAAGCTTATTTAATGAGAGCTGAGAGGTGTGCTCATCTATGGGCATAAAAATAAGAACTCCAGAGCAATTTGTACTATGTCCTTTTAAATTCTCCATTAGGGGGATTGTTCATCTATTAGTCCTTATTGCTTTTTTTTTTTTTTTTTTTTTGAGTATGTTTTTCTGTAGCTGATGATTTTCTCTGCCTCTCATTTTCAATAGTTTGTCTATTATGTATCTAGGTAATTATAGGCTTTTCTTGCCACAGCTGTGTATAACTATTGATTGTTTCTTTTTTTAGCAGCTACTATAGATTTCACATACTATGAGAGCTTGTTTTTAATAAGGGGGCCTCCAGGTCAGATGTAACTCTTTTTCTTCAAGTCCTATGTGGTGTTATCAGTGATAGCATCTTACCTTCAGATTCTTGGAGGTAAATGAGAGCAATAGAGATAGCCTATGTTTTTAGATCAACAACTCAAAGGAGATTACTGATGCCTGGTACTAGGATTTTCTCTAAGTAGCTATGGTTATATGGGTCATTGTTCTTATTCTCTGCCATTTAATTTACATTTAAGCCACAACATAAAGCCTTCTGGGCCTCCAGTTTTCTTGTTTGGAAATTTCAGATTATAAATTCAATTAGAATTCTAATTTTTCTTAGTATCAGCTTTGGTGATTTATATCTGGAAATACTTTTTCAAATTTGTTATGCTAGATTTTGTTTCATATTCATTTTATAAAGTCATTTAATTGTTATTTTCATATCTGTTGAGTCTGTAGTGATGCCTTTCTTTTTTCAGTTTTTAACAAGATGGTTAATGCTTTCTTTTTTTCCTAAGAATTAATTTAAATATAGTTTTCTAAAGTTTTATTGATATTTCCAAAATCTAATTTGTGCTTTTTCTCTTGATGTAGTCAATCTCATTGATTATTCCTTTTAAATATTTCATTAATTTTACTTACTTTGTTTAATATCTTTTTCTCATAGCAGTTTATTAGAATTGTATGTAAGTGTGTGTGTGTGTGTGTGTGTGTGTGTGTGTGTGTGTGTGTATACTGTGTTAACTAGCTCTTTCAAACTTTGATATACTTTTGGTTGAAAATACTTCCTAATTTTTATTACAATTTTGACCTGTTGAATTTTTATGACTTGATATTTAAATTTTACTATTCAGTTTTATTTGTAAATATTTTCAGCTCTTTGGTCACAGAATGGTCTATGTGTGATTTTGGCCTCTGAAATCATTGGAACTTGCTTGATGGAAGCTGTAGTTATTTTAGTTGAGTGGTGTGTTTATATAACTAAGTGGTAGAGTTAGTTAGTGCTCCGTAAGTGCCTACTGGGTAAGGATCTGACTAACTTAATACTTCCATGTACTTTCTGATATTTTGACAGTGTTTAAAAATGCTGATTACTAAGAGGAATCTTAAACTGTGTCAGTTTTGTTTAATATATTTTAGTATTCTTTTATTAAACATAGTTTATTGTGACTTCTTAATGAATTATTATTGTTATATAAGGAAACAAAAACCCTTTTATTTGCTGTAAAGTATAATTTATTACTTATTTAATATGATCATTACATTATTTTCAGTGGCTGGCCTTTAGAAGTTTATTGTTTTATTTTTGATAAGCTTATTTTTTGCAGATTTTCATTGTTTTCTTTTATGCAAAATGATGGATGTTATCTCTCTCTCTCTCTCTCTCTCTCTCTCTCTCTCTCTCACACACACACACACACACACACACAGGCACCACACACACAATTTAATTGTTCTCAGGTTGCCAAACCTATTATTTTTCCTGTCTTCTTCCTCCTCTTGATATTAAAATGTTTTTACTACTATTCTAGTACTTAGACATTTTAAATTTATTACTTTCCACCTTCAAATGATGGTTCTCAACCTGAGGCATGACCTCTTTGGAGTTTCATATCAGATATCTATATTAGGATTCATAGCAGTAGCAAATTTACAGTTATGAAGTCACAACAAAATAATTTTATAATATGAGTGCCAATCATTCAGAATACTGACAATCACTGCTAGTTTGAATAATACCAGATAATATATAATAATCTTACACCCATGTACTTTCAGTTTCTACCATGCTGTTCTTTGTTATATTGTCATCAATTATATTTATTTATACTTAGGTTTTAGGCCAAGAGAGAATTATTTTGATTTTATTAATATACTTAAATTTTAAAAATGGAAAATGATATCAATTATTTTTTTCTAATTCTTTATTAATTTGTTAGCTTCACATTTCATTAATAATGTTTTTCACCTGCCTTTGCCAGTTTTGTTGAACTTTTTTTTTTTAACCTCAATGTGACTCTCTATACATTTTACACGTGTGTCAACTTGCATGTTTGTACACATATGTGTTGAGACAGGAGATCAACTTTAGAGTTTGGTCCCTAAGACTCATCCATCATGGTTTTTTTTTGACAATGTCCCTCATTGATCCAGGACTCAACAAGTAGTCTAAACTAGTCTCAGAAATCCTGCTATTTATACTTTCTCAGAGCTTGGATTGCAGATGTGTGCCACCATGCCTGACTTTTTTGGGTGCTGGAGACTGGAATTATGTTCTCATGTTCATGAGTCAGACATTTCACAATTGAACTGTCTCTAAGATTTCTCTACATCTTTTAAAAGAGCTTTATTTTCATAACTTTACATTTTTATTTTGATAATGATATTCTTCCATCTTAGTTTTTATTTTTTTCTCTTAGATTTGTAAACCCGGGATATATTTTATATCTTTAGTTCTTTAATATTTCTTTTCCCCACTCCTTGGTGATTTCTATGATATTTCCTTAATTTTTGCTATTTTTGTTCATTCTATATTGTGTGTGTATGTGTGTATATGTGTATATGTTTTTGTGTATGTGTGTATATGTGTGTGTATGTGTGTGTATATATGTGTGTGTATGTGTCTATGGGAATGTAAGTATGCATTTCCTATGGTTTAGACTTCTGCTAAGACTGTAGGTGTTTCTCATCTTTTTATCTTCTAAAGATAAATAACCCTACAGTTTCCTTTTCAACTGTTTATTGTTTACATGTTTAGTTCAGCATTTTAGTTATTTATAATGAAAGAACTAGGTTAGTTTGATGATTAGAATTCATTTCTAGCAGAATTTAAAGTTTCTACTTTAAATGTAATACATGAAACTGTCTGGAGATAATTCTTGTGTATAACATGAGTTTATATTTATATTTCTACCTATTTTGTGTATCTGTTCATGTGTGTATATATAAAACTTCACTCTCTCACACACATGCACCCACAGACATGAATGTGTTCACTCACACAAAACTACGTCTAAAAGTTATAGGTATTGTATCCCAGTTTCATTTACTGGGAGTCCTTTCCTTAATGATTTACCATATCCTTACCTTAACACAGATAAATTTCCACATGCATCTGAATGTTCCTGTGTATGCATATGCATGTTCGTGTACTTCTGATTTCTCTATTCTTTGCTGATTGTCACTTGGTTTATTACCCTACAATGCTGAATTCTTCTTCTGCGATTTAATACTAAATAATAAAAATCAGTCCAAGTTGGGTCTCTATTCTCAGTGTCTCTGAAATGCCTGTGCTGCTGTGGCTTCTTTATTCTTCCAAGTATCTTGTAAACATAATTTTAAAATCAACAGTGCCCTGCCTGTAGAGATTAATTTAAAGAGAACTGATTGTCTCTGCCATAAGATTACCTTTTTTCTTTGATAACAGCTTTCTTCATTGTAAGAATTTTTGTGGAGTTAAGTCATTTTTATCATTATTCTCCATGTGGATTTTGACATTTCAAGATTCATAAATATGTAACTGCCACATATATAATACATATTATTAATCCATCTTCCTAAATTCTTCTCTTATAGCTCCTACATTACTCAAAATTTTTCTATTTTATAAATAGGTAAACATGTTTTCTAAAGTTATAACCTGTGTTTTCTCTTTAATGACTCATAGATGTTTGCCCTTTCTTTTCATAACCACATAGAATATCTACTGTAATACAATGGATGATAGGATCATCCAATCATACCTATTATTTTCTTGAATATTTATTCATTTATGACTGTTGTTATTAAATATACCTTGTAGATACTTTCAAAATAACTTATTTGTATATTCCTGATATTATAACTCCTGTTATGAACTGTAACAGAAAGACTTATGTGTCTAAGTGGTGATGTTTTTTTCTCCATTAATTTACTTAATCCAATTCATATGTTTCTAAACTTAGCTATTTTGAATTATGCTATTTTTTATTTGTGTATATATGGGACTCTAAGATTTTCTTCTTGTATTATATATGTTTCCCTGGGGATAACATTTATACTAGATTTATAATATAAGCTAGAGTCTAGTTCCTTACCTTATAATTTTAACAGGAAATAGACTTGAAAATGCAGTAAAAATTGACTATGAAACTGCCAAGGACTTTCTTGTGGAAACATTTTAATTACTACTTTAAATGTCTTTAAAAGCTGTAGAATTTTCATGTTTTATGTCTTCTTAAATGCTTTTTATATTAATCTTAACATACCTTTATTTTCTATAAATTCCAAGAATTATTAGCATGAATAAATTAATGATATTCAATTTTAGTATGCTATATTGGTAATGTGTCATTTTTATAATTTAACTTAGAGGTTTACCTTTTAATTCATTTTAAATTATTTACTTCTGTCTCACACCTTCTCTATTTTAGCAGAACAAACAGCTCGAATGTTGGGCTTACATTCTAGAAATTATTGGCTATGTTATCTAAATTACCAAGACAGTTTGTTTCAGAAGCTGTCTCTGTAAGACAGGAACCAGTACTTGTAGCCAACTCATAAATTGCCACAAGGGTTAATGCTTGTCCCCCGTTATGTTATATACTTGTTACAGGTGATGACATGTAGTATTTGTTTGGTAAATAGATGTTTTGCTTTCTTTTCTTTCTGTCATTTTTGGGGGGTTATTAATACTTTCATTCTAGATACTTACACTGTTTCTCTTCTAATAAAAGAATTGGCAGCTACAAAGTTTCCTCAGGTCATGGCTGTTGATACATTCTATGGGTTTACAATGTGGTTGTTAGTTTTTTCTATTAATCAGTTATAGATGTCTTATTTCATATTCCTGATGTAAATGAGATAATCATATAAAGTTATATGGTACATTGTGAATCTTCAGCTCATGCATACATTATATACTGATCACATCAGGGAAATTTATTTTTTGTTCTGAATTATTCAATTTCATTTTTTTCTGTGATCTCAAAGTTATTTAAAAGTATGTTAAAATTTTATATACATGAAAATTTTGTAAGTGCTTTGGCTTTGTAAGGTGTAACTTCTTATTGATGCTTGTATCTTTCACATCATGATCCTAGTCCCCTTATCTCCCTGCGTCTGCCCTTGCAACATCCCCCCAAGATAAAACTAAATAAAATGTAAAAGAAAAGAAAAAAGAAAGAAAAATCTCATCACAGAAGCTGTAGTGTGACCCAGTGAGTCACACAGTTTGCCCTTGTGTCCATGCATCTTTACTTGCAAGTGTTCATTGCAATGAGCCATTGATATTGTTCAAGTCTTCTCGTTTCTGAGGGTCCTCACTGGGACTCCCCTTGGATATCTTGTTGTCCTGTGTCATAGAGATCTTATAGCATTGAGTCTGCAGGACAGGGTTCCTTCATGTGCTCCAGCAGATCATGGATGGATTGGATAGTAGCCCAACTCATAGTCCTGCTTCTGGGACTAGGTGGTTGCTCAGTCAGTCAGCCTTCCAGCTTTCCCTTATCTTGTATACCAGGGAAGTTCTCCAGCACCACTCCTTCTAGTTCACCTTATGTAGTAAGCAGCAAAGGGCAAGGGTGGTTCCCCTACTCTCATGCACACTGGACTGGCTCCTCACCCACAGCAACACCACCAGGGTCAGCTCTTCTGTGTTGCTCAGGCTAGATGCAGGGGCCTCTCTCCCAAGTACTGCAGCTGGTGTGAGGTAGGGCCAGCTCTCCAACCTGCCATAGGCAAGGAATTGGGAGTAGGTAGAGGGGATTCTCTCCCTTGCCTACAGCACTGTATAGCAGATGAGAGATAGAGCCTTATCTTTCAAGGTCACATTCTTTGGGCTGGCATGCCTACATCCCTGTCAACAGGATCAGCTCTACTCTGCCACCAGGAAAGACCAGGGCTGAGGAGCACAGTCAGCTCTCTCATCTACTGCAGGGGGTGACAGGAGAGGAGCAGAACATCTTTTTCTTGAGCTCCCTATCGCATGGCAGATGAGGGCTGTGGGGCCAGTTCTCTTATTCTCAAGACCTCAGCACAGGCTTATCCATGCCACCACCAGCAGGGTCAGCTCTGCTGTCTTACCCACTTGATGTGCAGGGGCTGCTCTCCTAAGTGCTGCAGACCTAGCTCCTCAGTTCTCATGACCTCAGGGCCAGCTTTCCTGCCTGCCATAGGTGGTGAAGGGCAGACAGGTCATACAGCTTTCCCTCATTCATGCCAGCAGCTTATGGCACACAAAGGGTATGGGACCGTTTCTATTACTCTCACACCCTCAGGGCTGGCTTACCTGCATCTCTACCAACAGGGTCAGCTCTGTCTTACTGCCTTGGAGAGTTGCAGTACCAGAGTTTGTTAGAGTGCTGCTTTCACCTCTTAAGATCTGCCTCTCTTCACAGAACATAAACTATTCTGTCTCCCTCTCTCTTCCATACCCTCAGTGCTTTCCATATAGTGCCTGGTGCTGGTGGGTCTATAGTAATATATTTCTGGCTCAGCTTTTCTGGCCTCGCCCCAAGGAGGTTTGGACTGGCTTTTAGCCCCACTGCCACTTAGCCCCAAATAATCACAAAAAGTCTTATATTAATTTCATGCTGATTGGTCGATGGCTCAGGCATATTGCTAGCTAGCTCTTGCATCTTAATTCAACCCATTATTCTTATCTTATTTAGCCATGTGGCTGGGTACCTTTTCTCAGAGCAGCATTCTGGACTTCTTTCCTCTGTATCTGCTAGCATCTCTGCTCTGCTCTTTCTGTTCCCAGAGTTTTCTTAGTCTGGTAGCCCCGCCCACACTTCTTGTCTGCCTTCTGGCCAATCAGCATTTTATTAAACCAGTAGGAGGGAGAAATATTTATAATGGACCAGAATAGAATCCCACAGCATGTATCCTTGTTTTCTCTTTGCTGGCCAGGGTGGAGAGCCCCATGCAGGCTTTAAGTTGTAATTTTCAGCCCAGACACTCATAACTTCTTTTTGTGTAATATACAATCAGCTTGGAAATGAACTCTGTGTGCCTGAGATAGGTGTGGACCTATAATTAATATAGAGTTATATGCTCATTAAATGGGTTGTTCATGTTTTCTATATATTTGGTGATTTTTGATTTGTGTAACCAATGGTTATGGAAGTTTCTTACTATTTATTCACATGACTCAATGAATATTTTTTTCTGTGTGTAATTGTTTTCTCAGTGCTTAACCATACCCACATACCTCTTTTCTACATATTCATTACCTCTATTTTGTGTGTATAGGTGTTTTACTTACATGTATGCATGTGTATCATATGAATATATGATGTCTGAGAATATCAAAAGAGTGTGTTAGATCCATAGAACTTAAGTTACAAATGATTGGGAGCTACCATGTTGGTGCTGGGAATTGAGCCCAGATCCTCTGGAAGAGCAGTCAGTGCTCTTAATGGCTGAGACACGTTTCTTGCCCCTATACTTTTCATTTTGACAGTGATTCTAACATGGTTGATTAGGAAAGCCTTGAATTTATTCATTGGCATTCTTTGAACTTGTGATCCTCCTCCCTCAGTTTTCTAGATATTTCAAATTTCAGGGTTGTGTCATCTGGCTTTGATTCTGTGTATGATATTCTTTATAACTTTTGAGGTGAGAGTTTCAGGCATATGATCTCTTAGACACAGTATGCCTTGTGCCTTTTTGTGTGTGTTTTTGGAAATCTGAAGAACTTAGCAGCCTCACATGATTAGTTTCTCCTCACCACACAAATGATGTTATTTTCATTTTACTTTGTTATACACGTCCTTTTTCATGTACTGTTTGAAAGTGCTCTTATATTCTTCAAAGAGAAAAGCAAATCTTATATATGTATATCTTTTCATCTACTCCATACACTTTTGGCAGTATCTGCTAAATTCTTTCTTATTTGAGTACTTTCTCAGAAAGTCTTTTACAGTGGTTTTCTATTAGATAAACCCAGTGTAGTCTTATATGTCCAAAGACCCACATCTCCATGGCGTGTTGTTTGGCTGGGTATAAATTTTCAAGTGTCCTTTCATCTAAATGTCTTGAATTTTTTTCTATTGTCTTATTGCTGTTAAGACATCTGATGCAAAATTATTCTTTCTTTTTCAAAGTTGTAAGATCACATCTTTATTTTTGTTTGTCTATACTTAAATTTCACTGTAATAAAAACTTACACTTTCTCATTTCTTTGAATTTTATCCATTGATGATCTCTGTTTTTCCTGACTAGCCTTACAATAATTTGATACAAAGTAAGGATATCTGAAAGGAGAAAATCTCAGCTGAGAAGATGCCTCCTAAGATCCACCTGTGAGGCAGTTTATTAATTAGTGATCAGTGGGAAAAGGCCCAGCCCATTGTGGGTGGTGCTGTCTCTAGGTTGGTGGTCCTGGGTTCTATAAGAAAGCAAACTGAAAAAGCCATGGGTAGCAAGTCAGTAAGCAGCATTCCTCCATGGCCTCTGCGTCAGCTCCTGTCTCCAGGTTTCTGCCCTGTTTTAGATCCTGTCCTGACTTCCTTCAATGATGATGTGGAAGTGTAAGCCCAATAAACCATTACCTCTCCAACTAACTTTGGTCATGGTATTTCATCACAGTAATAGTTAGTAACTACCCACAGCACTGTCCACAATAGTTCAACTTTCTTTAAGTCTTGGAAATTTTATTTCAGCTTTTTTCCCTTTGCTTTTCTTTCCTCCACTATGTCACCCACAGATACCTTTTTCTCTCACCTTCACCCTGCCCTGCTTGTCTGTGGAAGGCTTCTGTAATTATTCTGTATAGCTTTAATATTATTACTAGAGAAATGGAGGCAGGTAGATCCTGGGAGCGGTAGATCTGGATAGCTAAATCAGTTAACTTCAGTTTCAGTGAGTTTCTGTTTCAAAATAAAATTAAGATGGATAACAATGAAGGAAGGCACCTCACATCAACTTCTGAACTCCACAAATGTTTGTATATTCTCATACACATGTGCACACAAACTTCAAGCAGACATATATACACATACATACACATATATGTATATATTATATTTTCTAGATTATTTTAAGAATGTTGTTTACTATATCTTACAGCGTTATTTTCTTGGTCCCTTTCTCTCGATTATTACTAAGCAATTGCAATTCATGTTGTAAAATACTAGAATTCTTTCTCTATCTGTCTGAGCAGAATGTGGATTGCTTGAAGGAACTACATTCCACAGGCTTCTTTGCTTCATAACTTGTTTTATTTCTGATCCAGTTCTTGTCCTGTTCTTATATGGAAACAGTTTCCCATGAATGGATATAGAAGACTATATGAAAATATGCTTTTAAAAACATTAGCTCTTTAGGAACTATATCAATGTTAAATGAAAAAATCACAGTGCCTTCAATGCACATGTGTTTGAGCAATGTACTGAAAGCAGGATTCTTTACTGAGTGGCATCTCTAGAGCCATTGATGGCTCTGTAGCTTCTGGAGATGGGGATAAACCATTGCTGAAAAACATGAACTTATACTCTGTGAAGCACTCTTGGGGATCGTTTGATGCACTGATTTAGGATGTGTAGAAAGTATCATGGCTGCCCTGGCAGCAGCAGTATACCAGTAGAGTTACTGTATGTTGTTTTTTATTTGGCTTAATGCTTGAGCCTTGATCTTAAGAGCAAGCCCAGGAGGGGCAGGTAAGTTAGAATATACCCCTGTCTGATTTCAGAGTGATGATACGGTCCTCAATTTTGGAGAAAAGAACTGATGGCCCAATGAATTAATGTTTTCTTTTTTTATTATTATTATAAACAAAGAAGTCATACTTTCTATCGTTGTGTATCCTTATTCAAGGTCCCTTCCCCCTCCCACCACATCAAGTCATTCTCTCTTCTCCCCAACTCCCAATTTCCCTCCCCCGCCCCGGGCTCCATTCATCTACTGTGTGCTCCAGGTAAACATCTCCCAAGTCTTGATGATAGGACAATGACTAACTAGTTAGGTCTTCAACTGTTCATGTCCTTATTGTTTGTCTTCCTAAGTATCTATCTATCTATCTATCTATCTATCTATCTATCATCTATCTATCGAGCAGAGAAGGTATCATATGTTATTTTAAGTCAGATCCTAAGAGGCTAGTAAGTCATACTCTGGAGCAGGAAAAGCAACCACTTGGAAGCAGCACTTAATGTAGTCCTGGCTGAACCAAGATTCTGGTTTAAAACTGAAGCTGAGAGCTCATTCTATTTAAAAACCCCACCAAAGATGGGATAAAACACAACAAAACATTCCTAATAGATTACTTACCAGCTATTTGTTTGTCTTCTTAACAAGTATTGGAGATTGCATTTTTTTATAAAGCAAACTAGGTTTACTTTGATTTATAATTTGGCAAGCTTGAAAATTAGATAAAAATATGATACCAGCATATTTGCAAAGAAAATATGGTTTCTTGTATTGGAGAAACAGAGGCAATGTAACAGACTTGTTTGGAGGCAGCTACTCTTGTTCACTAAAGCTGTTTCATGAGTCAGAACTTGCTTTCGAAGGAAAAGCATGAATTCCTCTCTACACTGTTACACCTGGGAATCCAATTTCACCATTTTTTTGCAGAGACAAACTACTTTAAAACTGTGGCATTATTCCGTCCATCAATCCTTTGGACACTAATGTTAATAATCAGGTAAAGGGGCCATTCAGCAAATTTTCTCCCTCTGTGAGAATTGTTTTCCTTTTTGGACATCCATCTCATCAAATATTTTTGGTGTGATGTCATAGCCTGTCATTCAGGATGTGCTCAGACACACACTGATGAAACTCATTACTGTCTTTATTGTGAGCATGATCCTGGTACCATTCTCTGACAGACATGTTTCCTCTGGCAGCACAGAGGCTCTGTACTTCCATACAGGGATGGAAACAGTAGTGCTTGTTTCTTCTATCTTGTGATGTTATAAATCATATAAATGATTAGGTTACTGATCATATTAAGAAGCTAAGATGATGGGTGACAAACTTGATATTTAAATCATTATGGCAGGCTGTGTGTAAGCTAACCAAATAACCTCAGCAGGGGAAAAATCTACAGCCTTCATTTGGGCAAAAACAACCCACTGGAACACCTGTTCTGACGGAGAGATTAATTTGGCTTTTCCAAAAGTGCTCTCTGAACAGTGCTGCTTTGTGGAGATGCTTCCCAGAGAAAGGGCCCTGGGGAGAGCTCAGTCTGGGAAGTGCCCTATGTTAAATCTGTCTTAGCATGATTCACAGCACACATTAGCACATTAAAAGCCTGTAGTAAGAAAAAAAAAATTCAGTTTAATTTTTTGGTGTGTCTATTTTCTTCTTCCTGAGTTCATTTGTCTCAGGGCTTTTGCTATTGCTCTTGTTCCACAGTACCCAAGCTGCTCTCTGTTTACCTCACCAGGCTAAATTATCCCATCCAACACCAGTGAGTTTTTGTTCTCTAGATGGACTGACTCCTACTTTAATGATTTCATTTTTCCTCAGGCTCCTCACTCTGTCTGGAATTTTATTGTCTTTGCAGTGACAGAAATAGCTAGCCAACATTATAGAGGGCGGCGGAATAGGCTCCATCTAATGATAGTTAGTACCCATGAGCATATAGAGATGCTAAATGGAGGAGCCTCCAGTGACCATCAGGCAGCACACAAGTTGGAGACCTCATGCAAACTCTGTTAGGTCCAGAACCTGACACTGGCGTGTCAAGAACCTTCACTTACGTTGCCATTGTTGACCATCTTCCCGGTCTGTGTTGGATTTCATGGCTAAGGTTGTACATTTTGTCTCTAAGTGTTTAAACTAGAAAGTAGCCTTCGTTACGTAAAGAAACAGGGCCCTGGCCTGCACGAGAGAACTACTAAGAGACTCTGGGAGCACAAGTGATTGATAGGTAAAATACAGGTAGTTTGACCAAGGGAGTAGTGCATATGTACTTTGTTGGCTTGATTAGAAATAATTTATGGGCACTAAGCTAATTCCCAACACAGAGGTAAATTAAGTCATCTTAAGTCACCACAGCATGCTGTACAAAAGTCTATTTTGGGATTCAGCCATAGCTGCTTCTGAACGAGGCAGAAGATGTCCTGTGTTGGTATAATAAACTCCTTTTAGAAATGAAAACAAGTGGTAGGCTTTGGGAGGCGGCAGAGTCCATTCTCCCTCACAGAAACCAGAGGCCATATATCCACTCTTCTCAGGCAACACCCACAGTTGTTGGCGATAGCCAGCCTTGGCCAGATTCGTGTTGGATCTTGTAAGAGTTCCCCAGAGTCAGGAAAGCCAGGTGTGGCAGAGCTCCAGAGCAGGCTCTGGTGACAGAGTGGCCATCTGACTCATTCTGCATCATCCTCGCTGTGGTCACACTGAAGGGCAGGTTCTGTGCTTACCTCACTTTTCCTGTGTAAGAGCTTCATCTTCGGATGCACACAGACTTAGGATCCCCAAGACTGCTGTGGAGCTTTCTAGAATGTTATTGTCATTATCCTATTTGTCAGGAGCAGGAAGCTTTGACTTCAAGGAGGGGCTGACTGAGGGCTTCCCTTGTGAAGGTCTGGAGTGAGCTTGTCTTTGGCCTTGATTCTCTGTGGTCCTCTGTGTGACACAGAGCCCCAGCTGTCACTTCATATAGTCGACAATGCTAAGAGTGGGAGAACCAGGGGAGCAAAAAAGCTGATTCTGGCTTCCAGTACCCAATGTTTTCTCAACAAATACAGTCAAGAAGAAGAAAAAAAAATACCAAATTTTTTAAAATACCAAAGGGTACCTCACTAGGTAGAAATATCAATTTGTGATTTATTTGAGTCATGTGGCATCATCTAGGAATGGGATGGGGACGACAACTCTGCATTTCAGAGCTGATGGCTATGCTTTTTCTTTTTGCTGCTGCTGCTGCTACTGGGAACTTTGTATGCCACTGTGATGGTGGAGTGTGATTAACCTGCTGAGGAATGATGGGCCCCAAGGGGTAGAGATCCATGCCCCATGGAAAAAGGATATGCCTCACTGGCTGGCTGCCTTGAGTGGAGATCTTTAGCTCAAAGCCAGGGTCAGGTCACACTTAGGCTTTCAGAGCCTAAGCCAATGCTTCTTTTCTGGACCATTGCTCCCTCAGTCCCTCTTTCTGGTTTACAGCCCAGGACTCAGGGGCTAAGCTCTGCCCTTGCCTCGTAGGCTTCCCCCATTTCCCTGAACTTTAGCGCTAGTCCTTCTGTGACTTCTGAACAGGTATCTGGGTCCCTCCTGGCTTTGTTCTTGTTCTAAAACCCACTGTTAGCATTTCATCTTCATTTGTTGTTTTACCGTCTCTTCTTTGAACTCCAGTATTTCTTAGATTGCTTTTTCTCCTTTCAGAGACCTTGTTATCTGCAAATTCTTTGAGGTTGGGAACATATTTGTCTAAACTCTTAATCTTTTTTCTCCCTAAGAGATAATTTTCCACAATGGAATTTACATTTCTTCATTTGTCTTTCTGATGCTTGTTTCTTCCCTGGGCCAACTTCTCCCTCCAGCATTCAGCTTTGGAATGAGCATTCTAATTATATGTTTATAGTTGCATCCTTCCCTAATATCATCCCATCCCTGAAGAACTATTAGCAGTTGATGAGAGAGTCACTTTACTTTGGGAGGATAGCCTCTAGTAGGTTCTCCATTCCTCAGTGGATGAACCTACACCCGGGGCATATAAAAAACATTAATTGGATGCAATGGGTTAAAACAACATCAACAATGATAATAATAGTAAAAGAAAGGTAGCAGTAGACTGAAGCCATAGAGGAAGTCACCCATGTTCTTAGGTAAACTAGGACCCAATGAGTACCTGTTCTTTCTCTTATAGTGCTGGGAACTGACTGCTTCCTATCTTGGGGTCTTTCCTTTACAGAAGAGAAGGATCTGGGGCACAGGAAATTCTGTGTAGCTCAAAACAAGCCAGTGTGGGGCTTAAGGATAGCATGGTTTGGAAGGGAGGTGCTGATTCAGATATTCCACACAGTGTAGCCTCAACAGCCACCTTCTCAGCCTTGGGATGCCTGCTCTGGGAGCATTCTTTCCTATGTACCCTTGACATAGACAGGGTCAAACCCCTATCTGGTCTGTCTGTAGACAAAGCCTGCCTCAAACCCAGTGAATCAGCATGTGCCCATCCTCCATGCTGACAGGTCTTGAACCCTACCCCCTGTTTGTGCCATCTGTAATCTCAGCATACCAGGCCATCTCTGTGATTCATGTGCTTCCTGCCAGTTCTGAGTCTCTGGAGCAATCTCTCTGTAGAGCTATATCTTATTTGTTTTTTGCAAGCCCAGCTCACCCTTTTAAACCTGAAATAGGCCCTGGGTATAGAGCCAGTCCCCCTGAGGACAATAGCCTAGTGACAAATTGCAGGTGCTTGGCAAACTATCATCTCATTTAATTGTTTGGCTCAATCTGTATTCATGGAGTCCCTGGTATTTGCCCATCATGGGGTTAGATGGTAGGAAATGACAGGGGATGAAGAGAGATGCAGCCCTGCCCTGCCTGCCACATTGTTGCATCTGGTAGCTGGTTCTTGCCCGCGTTGTCTACAGGTTCAGTGCTTCTGTGTGCTCAGAGGAAGGAGATGGGTCTATAAGAGAGCATGTAGAAATGCTCTCAGCCTGCTTCATGGCTCAGATGGTAAGGAGCTTCAGGTCCCGTTTCCAGACCAAGGATCATCTAGACCAAGGCCTGAAGCAGTGGGAATCAGCCTAAGGAGTAGAGAAAGGCAGGGACTCCCTGCAGATGCTGGGGGAAGAATGAATACAAAAGGCACAGGAAGGCTTGCAGTGGTGACTACAGGGGACTTCTGGGAAGTGCACTGATTTAGTCTGCACTTCACACATACATACTCTGTCTGTGTAGGGGGCTGGGGTATCCACAACTGACACTGAGCCTGGGGCATTGCTCACTGCTTGCCAAGTTTCTATTTCTCTTCACTAAGCTACTCTTGAATTACACAGTGTCTATCTCACTCCTGACCATGGGCATAACTGAATCAAGCCAGTGTCCTTCTCCTCCTCCTCTTCCTCTTCCTCCTCCTCCTTTCCCTGAAGGCTTATTGTTGACCTTGTGGTCAACAAGGAATCACAAGGCCACAGCTGAAAGGGTCTAGTTCAAGCTCCTGAGCGGCTGCTCCCCATAGGGGACAAGCTTTGTTCTCACCCCCTTCTTTCTGTAAATCAAGCTAAGATGGGGGGGCAATGTGGTGATATATTTTATATTTAATAAAATCAGCTTGGAATATCAGAGAACAGAATCATCCACAGTCAAACCATGAGGGTCAAAGAGTGGTGACTCATGCCTTTAATCCTATCACTCAGGGGGAGACAGAGATCTTTCTGTATTCCTGTGAGTTCAAGGCCTAAAAACAAAACAGTGGTAACTCACACCTTCAATCCTGACTCTAGCATTATGATGCAGAGTTGAACCCAGAAGTGAGACAACCTGACAGAGAAGATATTCAAGGCAGGTGTAGGCAGACATTTAGGGATTCTGTAGGAGCGACCAGTCAGGCAGAGGTGGTCCATGACATTTGTCCCAGCACTTGAGAGGCAGAAGCAGGAGAATCTGTGTGAGTTCATAGCCAGTGTGGTCTACAAAGTGAGTTCCTGGACAGCCAGGAGTGTTACACAGAAAATCCTGTCTCAAAAATCAAATCAAATCAAAAGAAAAGCTAGAGAGATGGCTCTGTCCTCTGATATTCCAGGATGATTTAATGAAATATAAAATGTATCACCACAGGACAACTCTGGATTCCTCATTGCTGTTTTGTCTTAGAAGTGCTGCCCACATTCAGATGCAGACAGGCCCTCCCATTTTGCAGAACCTCCAGTATTTCCCCTGTGGAGCATTAACCTAAGCATAAGCAATGGGGCCTCTGCAGAGCTTTAGCTCTGGCAGGTGTCTTGGCCCCAGAGCCAGCTCAGTACTTCCTGCTTACGCAATCAGAATCCTTAAATTTGAAAATAGATCATAAATACACATGTGGATGACCTAAATCCAGAATGGGGTCCCCTGGGGGAAGACAGAGCTTGTTTATTTTTATTTATTTATACCATACCTCATTTCCAGAAAAAGATTAGTAAAAGCTTATCCTTGTGCAGAAATACTTAATGCACAACTGGAGATATTTTTAATTTTTTCCTAATTAAGAAATGGAGAAAATCAGGGCAGGAAGAAAATGAGGGCAGAAATAAAGACGAAGCTGGTGGGAAGATAGGTAGGTGCATGTCATGCATGTCCCACCTTGTGTCTCACTACCACTGAAATCCCTTCCCATTTCTTTCTCTCTGATGTGTCTTGGCTGAGTGAACAGCCTGCAAAACAACCTAAGCCCTCCTGGTTGGTGTAGTTTGCTGCTCATCAGCTCATGTGACAGGGGTTGGCCATCTACTCCAAGTCACCCTAGAGACTGCTGATGCACCTGCATACCACACTAGCAACAGTGAGTGGGAAACAGACCATACTTGCAGGCTCTCTTGAGGAAAAAATAAGTCAATATTCCAGGGAAGAAGAACCTTCCCAGATACTCTGGCCTGAGGAAGCCTTCAGGTCATAACTTAGAGTTGAAACATCAGTGTTCTCTTTCTTTATGAGAGAGTAAGTTAAAAATGATCAGCCAGCAAATCTGCCACTACATATGTGAGCCACCATGCTAGGAGTTGCAGACAGGAAAATGGGAAGAAGGATGAGTCTCTGCTTCCTTGAGGTGCCATTCTTCAGAAGAGGAAGTTCATAAGCAAAAACACAGCTGATCAGTAGTGTCTCACACTCTGCATAGGAGAGGAGCTTAGTAGTGATGGGCAGGGGCATGCCAATGGTAGGAGGGTTCTGCAGACCCTTTTGATGAGGGCCATATATAAGTAGATCATAAATGTAGAGTTGCAGGAGCCACATGAAGAGCATGGGAACTGCATTCCAGGCTGGGGAAAGAAGGGCACAAAGCTTCCAGACATGGCAATCTGAGATGCCTGAGTAGCTAAGATTGTGTCTGGGGTTTGATTGGTCATGCCTGACAAGAACAGGCAGAGGTGAAAGGGGAGCTAGCCTAACCTATGGAAGCCCTTGGAGATTTTGAGGATGTGAGTTGGGGAACAGAGTACCAAGGGCAAGGGAAACAGACATCCTCTTAGACCCCAGGTCTAAGTGGTGACCAGGGCCAATAGCTTTCGCTCACAGTCTCTCTGAGGAGTATTATAAAGAACTGTATGAGAAGGGTCCACCAGCCATTAATGCTTCAGTTTCCCCATCCATTCTCCAAGAAGGAGGACAGTAAGGCCAGTAGTGTATTTATCACATGAAATAAATCTCTTTTTCTGGCTTCCATTACCAGTGATGTCTGAATGATGATGATCAGGCATATCCTACTTTTCTCAGAGAGCCTCTGGGCATGGTGGGTAGAAGTAATTTCCATCCAGAGAATCTATTCTCCTGGGTTCTGCTCCTGAAAAGGCAGGACCCTGACCCTCTGACACATCATTAGCTTTTTGAGACTTTGCATTCTGCAAATGTCCACTGGGTCTGGGAAGTCGTATGTGTTAGACATGCTGGCATTTGGATGTTTTGCGGCAGGAACTGGGTTAGATTGTTGGGACATGGCATTTATACCACTGAGGCTTCCCCTCTACACAGGCCTCCCTTCTATATATCTGTATATCTGTCCATAGCATGCCTTTATTCTGATGTTCCCTCTGGAACACAGAAACCAACAGTGGGTCTTTGAGTCTGAAACAAAGGCAGCGTAAGCAGTGGTTTGGAAAATTCAGGGAAAATGTTGAAATTGTGTTTAATTTTTTTTTTTTTGGTTGCAGTGAGCAGAAATGATTCTTAGCCGTGAAATCAATACTGTGGCTCTCACCTTCATGGAATTAAAAGTCTGTTGGTTTGTGTCCACCAACTAAGACTGTATCACAGGAATACAACTATGTATACATGCAGAGTGCCTGACCTTCGTGTGCTTTCCAGCTCAGTGCCTTACCAACAGTGTCCTCCCTCCCTCCCTCCCTCCCTCCCTTTCGTTCCCCCTCCCCCCTCTCCTTTCCTCCCTCTCTCCACTGGAATCCATAATACTACCCTTATCCACTTAGTACCTAGTTGGTCCTTGCCTCTGAGAAGATTCCCGCCACCTCCATCCCCAACCCCACTGACGTTTCCGCATATAGAAGAAGTAAATCAAAAAAAGTAAAAGGCCAGATGCTTCTAGTCATTCAATAACTCCTGACTTTTTCATTAATTTATCAAGTCTTAATTGGTGTCTGCTGTGTGTCAGACACTCTGCTAAGGGGTAATTAAAAGGCAAAATAACTTCTATTTTCATGACTTTGTAGTCTCCAGAGGGTGACCAGTGAGCGAGCAGACACACGGGATGTGATAAGCATTTTGCAGCAGTGATAGGAGACAGAAGCAGAGAGTATAACCAGGGCCGATCCCTGGGGGACGCTTCTGGGCAGATTCTATGAGCCATAGAGGACCTTCTCAGACCCTGGAATAGAATGTCGTCATGGGCTGGAAGAAACTTTAGAGCGAAAATACTTGCAACAGAGTGGAAAGAGGCCAAAAAGAGGACCTTATCAGTGGACACAGTCAGTGTGAATGGAGAATGGCTTGTCATGGGTTATGGAAAGGTCTACCTCATGGGCAATTGCTGGGCTGGGTATAGCTTGACACCATCATGATTCACACTAATGGGTAGCCCTAAAATACTGGGTTATAGAAGAGCAGATGGGGCTAGTTGGGCAAAAGGTATTTGTTAATCTCCAGTTATCCTGCTGAAGGATACTGAACAGGCCTCCAGGAAGAGTGAGTAAGTAATAAAATGATATCTTGACATTGGATCCCAGTACGAGGAAGGGGCCTTGCCAGTGGGAGTCAGATGGAGGGCACAATGTATGTGTTTAGCCAGAGTAGTGGAAGGCCAAGTTCTTTTATTTGGGGACACAGTGATCAGGCTGAGACAGTAAGGATGAGAGCACCAGAAGGTCTGGCTGGACAAGAGAAGGGGCAGTCACTTCTGCTGAAATTCCCCCCTCTGCTAGACACTGTCTGCCGTGGACATTTTCTGTGATCTCACTACACTATCACATGAATGGGAATTGACTTCTGCATTTGTCCTATGTAGACAATGAAGCTACTTACCCACTATCACCGCTGTCCTTGTTAGATACAGGGCCAGCAGGTGTACATGACACCCATGTAGACAGAGTCCAGAGAGGGAGACAGATGGAAGGGCCCCTATGAATCAAGCAGTGCAGGCTAGAATATATCAGGCAGGGCTGGCCCCGCCACAGTCCTGGTGTGTCTCTGAGCATGACCTCCAGGCAGGAGGGTGAGAGTCTCTACTCCCTAATGACCGGTTTGTTTTCAGGTTGATTGTCTTTCCCTCCTACCACCTCTGCTCTGCGGCCCTGCCCTTTGCTGCCTGGGCCCTAGGAGGTCATGGTGGCATCCAAAGCTCGCAGCATGTTTATTGTGTTCTGCACAAATCTCCTTCTGATGACTCGTTTGTCTGGGGAGGGGAGAGGGAGTGTTAATCTAATCGGTCCTTTCCCCGTCTATAATTACTGTAATCTATAACAATAATTATAGTCCATTTTATTTTAGTACCACTTATCTAAATGTGGATGTGCACTGGTGAGACTGCCAGTGGAAATAAGCCCCTTAGTGAGAAATTGGGCGGCTCCACCTCCAGGCTTGAGCAGTGCTGGTACCTAACTTATAAGCCCTTTGATGTTCTCCCAGGAACATCCCACACTCCCCTAGGGTCCAGCTGCCTGCAAGTAGGGAGGCTCCGGGAGTCACTTGGGAAGAAGAATGGTTATCGGATCCACTTCAGACTTCAGTTGCTCCATGGACAGGGGAATACCTCAAGCCTAAAACCAGAGCAGAGAAGGGACCCACATGGGCCAGCTCCAGCTACTATATATGGTATAGATCTCTTTGGGAACAGTGATAACATCATCCTCACCAGGTTTCTTAAATGCCAGCTGCAGCATCTGGCATATGGTAGAAGCCTAATGAGTATTTCATGAGCAGTGTATAAGTTCTATAACAAATCACTGTGCAATTTAGGCTGGCCCTTGATTTAGGCAGTTTTCTGGGAGTCAGGACTCAATGCCCGTATTATTTTGGGAAAAATAATTGCTTGAGAGAACAGATTTTTTTTAAAAAATCAGTTTATACAGTGTAATACATTGGGGCTTTAGTTTGGAAGGTTGGATGACCATCAGTTGTGGTGTGGTGTGGTGTGGTATGTGTGTATATGTGTGTGTGATGTAGATGTGTGCATGCAGTGTATGTGTATACTATCTACTGTATATTATCTATGTCCGATGTATGTGCACACAATTCTCTTAGTCATACCGGGTCTCAGACTTGTATGACTTCATGCCAAGTAATGTATGGTAAGGATATCCCTCTTCAGTTAAAGGTAAAGCATCATGTGTAGTGGGATTATGCTGGTAATGTTGTAAATATTTGTTCCACCTGTGGATTTAATAAAAAGCTGATTGGCCAAAGGCAAACAGGAAGTGTGGGTGGGACTACCAGGCTAAGAAAACTCTGAGTACAGGAAGAACAGAGACAGATGCCAGAGAGCCATCAGAGGGAGCCACCACAGATGAGGAGATGGCAGCAGACACTGAGGAAAGAAGCTGAAATGTTGCTATGAGAAAAGGTAACTCGCCATGAGGCTGAACAAGAATCATGGGTTGAGTTCAAATAAAGGAGCTAGCAAATTATATACCTGGGCCCTGGGTCAATCAGTGTAAAAATAATATAAGCCTGTGTGTGATTATTTGAGCCTAAATGGGGCTGAGAGTGGGACCAAACCTCTGTTCCAGGCCTGAAAAGTCCAGGCCTGAACCTATTACAACAATCATGTATCTCCAGGAGGTAGCATGGCTAGGATTAAAAAAATATCATTTATCATATCTCATTGAGAGAATTTAATCACAAGCTGGTGTAGAAGTGGAAAGGAGGTTGGATGGAGTCTGATCATATGCCCAGAAACAAAAAGAAACATATACACACATCACCACCACCAACTAGTTAATGATCTGCCTTTATTCTACCATAAAGCATACATAATATCAAATTCTATTCTGATCTCACCCAAAGACTGGACTTTAGCAGTTGATAATGAGCCTCATAAAGACACTACAATTTGTGATGGTAAATGTGCCCCTGGCTGCCTCTATCTATTGCCCACAACCACCCAACCTACAGTCTAAGAACCAGAACAGAAAAATTGCTGAAAGCACTTCTACTGGAGATAGGAGACAGGAGAAGTGTAGTTGGTTTCTGTTTTTATTTCTTCTCTTTGGGGGCCCACCATCCAGCTGTCAAATAAACACACAGACTTATTCTTACTTATAAATGCCCAGCCTTAGCTTGGCTTGTTTCTAGCTAGCTTTTCTAATTTAAATTATCTCATTTCTCTCTAGCTACATTTTGCCTTTGGGATTTTTGCCTTGTTTTATTCTATGTATGTTTCTTTCCTTGTGGCTGGTTGTGTGCCTGAGTGGCTGGCCCCTGGTGTCCTCCTCTCCTCCTTTTCTCGATAATCACTCTTCTCTTGAGCCTAGATTTCTTCTCTTATTTATTCTGTCTGCCTGCCAGCTCTACCTATTTTTTTTCTCCTGCCTAGCTATTGGCCATCCAGCTCTTTATTAGAACAATTGGGTGTTTTAGACAGGCAAAGTAACACAGCTTTATAGAGTTAAACAAATGCAACATAAAAGAATGCAACATACCCCTGTATCACTAAACAAATATTCCACAGCATAAATAATGTAATACATCTTAAACTAGTATTCCGCAACAGAAAAGGGTTTCCCTATACTCTGTGCAATGCAGAGCTCCTGGGAAGCCTCTGTGGATGCTTCTGCCTTATCACTAGAATGGATTCTGCTCTCTGAAGAACTTCCCTTATTCTCTTTGTCCCTTGATATTCTTTTTGGAGCTTTGTTAACATCCATGTGACAAGAGAACATGCATATGGGCTTGTGGATTATTTATATAGACAAGCCTTGTGTTTCTTCAAATACTCAAACAGATAAACATGACCCAGTGTCATCATGAGGGTAAACAATTCTTTAATGGACATCTACCATGATTTTAGTATGTTTATCTAGATGATTCCAGGCCAGGAGGACCTCCAAAGTACTTCTTCATAGAAAATTCCATTTTTCAATTTTCTTATAATATGTTATCCTTTTATTCGTCAATAGAATTAAAGACTTACATCGTAGATATCAGGTACCCCACAGTCTCACATCCAGGAGAATACCTGGAAGTTAAACATGAAGTTCAGATGATTTCCCCTGTACCACCTGATGCTACAACTATGTCTTGCCCCTTCGTCAGCTATCCTCTATGACTTTAGTCTTTGTCTTAGTTAGCCTTTCTTGAAGTTTTTCTTCCCTGGGCACTCTTGAAAGGTGTCATTTTGACCTACACAGTGTGTTACGATGTCTTTTTATTTTCAAAGTAAAATAGTTCTAATAATGCTTAATGAAAGAATTCTGGTGATCATAGTCTATGCGTGTGTGTATGCTCATAGAACCTTGGAAGAGTGACTGTCTTGGCCAGTGGTACCACTCAGATCACCTTATAGTAAAGGTGAGATTTGTTCCTAATAAAATCTTTGCTTATAGAAAAGTTGTCATAATGTTCTGCTGTATTAGTGTTGTTCCTTGCTCCTGTGACAAAATGCTTGACAGAATATTTTTAAGGGATATTAAATATCTATATTAACTTACAGGTTAAAGAGATATAATAGGTTATGATTGAAAAAAAAGTCATGACCATAGCAACCTGCATGGTTCTGGAAGCATAGAGATTAGATCTGGAAATGGAGCCATGCAATATAACTCATCAGGCCCACCCCAATGACCTAGTTCTCTCATCTAGGCATCATCACTAAAGGGCTCCACAATTTCCCAAAACCATTGTTACCAGCTAGGGGCTAACTGTTCAAACCAATGAGATTATAGGGGCTTTTGCACACAAATGTTGACATTCTATACCTGGCCTTATAGGTTTATGACCATCTTATGATGCAAAATACATATATTTCAACTTCAAAAGATGCCATAGCTTTCAATACCAATGCTGCCCAAAAACTCTCATGAAATTCAAGATCATCTTTTTATTGTAATCCCTGGAAAACCCAAGTTACATATTTCCAATATGCAGAGGTATAGAGTCTGCAGTCTTTTGAAAGGAAAGGAAGGGAAACAGAGCATGGAAAGGCTAGACCACAGCAAGACCAAAAATTCTAAACCTTGTAACTCTGTAACTGGCATCTGTGGTGGCATCATTTGTGTTGTTTATTTTGGATAATTTTATCCCAATCTCCGCTGCATTTATCATATAGAGTTTTTATCTCTTGGGAACAGCTCTGCTTTATGCTTGCAGCTTTGCTGTGTGGTTATACTATGGTATGTTCCAACATCATGGAGTCTCCATTACAACTTAGGCTTTACGCACACACCTTCATATGATAGCATCTCAGGGCTTTCTCAAAGGGAATCTGACTTGGCCGTATATTGCTTGACCACAACAGCTTTCTGAAGTCTTAGCACAAGCCTCCATGAGCCCCATGACTCTTCAGTTTTGGCCTGCCTATAAAACCAGTAGCACATGAGCAATGGCAAGTTCTGTTTCCAGACTGAGATTTAGCTCATGCCTAGTAAAAGTAAAATGGCCTCTTATGCCTAGGCAGATGCACCTATGAAAATATTTTCCTTGAAGTTGCTTTTCAAGTAGGGAACTCATGAAACTGGACTCTCACAGGGAACCCTCTTTTCAGATGAATTTACTTTTTCTATTCTGTGTTTTTAATTGGTAGGATGTTGATCTCTGGGTGCTCTTCCTATTGTCTCTATACAGACTTCATGAGTTTTCTTTAATCACGTGTTTAATCACATTAATAGTTACTTTGTCTGTATGTCTGTATGTCAAAGCTGATATGTCTGCAGCTTCAATACATGCTTTTTTCTTTCTCACCCAACTGTAAACCATTCTTATCTTTCTGTTTCACTTGCTGCTTTCTGTCATTGCAAACCTGAGTAAAACCAGTTAGTAGTATCCATGATACAACTTCCACACTTAATTAATTCTGCCAAACAAATCAGTCTGTTGCTTTTAAAATCAGTCTCACTTAAATCTTTAGGGCATTTTCAGAATGTATCAAGTTGCTTTACTGTAATAGCAGTGACTCCTAGTCTGATTCCTGATGTAGGACTCTTTGACATCCCATGACCCTGTCATCTACCATCTGGATTTTCCTTGGTGCTGTGGTCTTCCAAGCATCCATGATATTCTCCATGATTACTAAGGTAAGTGTTGCCTTTAGCATTCAATGGCTTCTCTAGTGTGAAGCTCCAGACTCTTCCACATCCCTCCAATAAACTATCTCTAAAAGCCTAAGAACTACACAATTCTATCATAAAATCAATACTTATTAAAAAACTGATATCACTTTTGTTGATTTTATGTGTTTGTGTTCATGTCTGTGTGCGTGTGCGTGTGCGTGTGTGTGTGTAAGCAGATATACATGCATGTCTGTATACATTGGAACACAAGTCCAATGTTGGACATCTTTAATTGCTTTCCATCTTAGTTTTTGAGACAGTGTCTCTCACTAAACTTGAAATTCACTGATAGGTTAGACTGGCTAGCCAGGAAGTCCCAGGAATCCTCCTGCCTCTGCTTCCATAGTCCTGGGATTACACGTGCATGCAATCATGGCTGGCTCATGCATAAGGGGTGGAGAGAAGGAACAAACACAAGTTCCTTGTGTGTATGGCTAACACTTTACCATCTGAGGCATTATTTTCTGAGTTCCAACTGCCCTCCTTCTTGTCAACTTTTTTTTTTTTTTTAATAGTTACTTTGCTCGTCACTGTGGCAAGTTATCTCAAAAAAACAATTTAAGGAATGAAGAGCTTACTTGGGCTTATCATTTGAGGGGTTCCAGTCAATTATAATAGGGAAAGAATGTGGTAGATAGCTTCAGGATAGCAGGAATATAACACAATGGCTCCCTGCTTTCTTGTATCCTAGAAGAAGAAATAGAGGAAGATGGATGACAGCACTCAGTTGACTCTCTTTGTCTCCTTTGCACTCAGACTAGGACCCCACCCAGATGTTGGTGTTGCTCACAACCAGTATGGGTCCTCTTAGTAATCTCCAGAAATACTCTTATAGATACCCCAAACACTGTGCTTCACTAATGACCTAGTTAGTAACCTAATCTAGTCAAATTGGCAATTGAAATTAACCATAAAACCTTGTAAATCTCAGTGTTTTAGATTCCCCGACACTCAAAGCTATTCTCTAGTAGTTTGTATGACAGTGACAGCAAAGGACTTAGTTCTTCATTGAATTTCTTCCCCAAAATTGGCACCAAATAACTCCACTTACTGAGGATGAAAGACAAGAAGTATCCTCTCTATATTCTTCTTTGTTTTGTTTTTTTTTTTTTCTTGAGACAGTAGCCTGACTGGCCTCAGACTCCTTAAGTAGCCAAGTATTGCCTTGAAATCCCAACCCTCTTGCCTTAGCCTTCCATGTGCTAGTATTGCAGGTAAGCACCACTGCACCTACATTCTCATTTCTTGATATTACACAGTGTGCTCTGTGTTGCACCAATTCAGATTGTATGAAAAGAGACTCTGAGCCTAGGGGAAAGGCTGAAATATCAGAGAGAGGAAACACCACATTCAGTTCTCACCCAGCTAACTTGCAATTTCCTCAGCTTCACTCCTGGTCGCTTCTTCTGCTTCTGCTGGATTCCTACAAGACCTTAAATATCCTTCCCATCAGCTGAATCCCATCCAGGTTAGGATTAAAGGTGGGAACTACTCTATTTCTAGGTAGCCTTGAACTCACAGAAACAGAGGAAGTTTTGTCTCTGGAGTTATGGGATTAAGGGTGTAGGTCACCACTCTGTTTTCCCTGTGCTGGGATTAAAGGAGTGTGCTATTGAATCTCAGCTGTTTGTCCTTGTACTCAAGGATCAAGAAATTCCTGAGCTATCTGTGTAGGATTTGACTGTATGCCATCTCTCCAATATTTCAGGTTTTATTAAATATGAAATATATCAGCACAGTTCTATACTCAGCATGTGTTCATGAGAGTCACGCCTACATTTCCAGAGCGCCCAACATTCTCCGCTGAAGACCTGAATCCCTTATGCTTTGCCATGCAAGAGGCAGGAATCTGCCTCAATGGCAAATATATTGTTAGTGACTCTATTGTCCTCCTGGTTTAGTAGAGTTTGGGTTCATGATGCCAGCGGATAGTCTTTGATCACAATGCCCAAATCGGCTATAATTACTTAGAGTGATTATGGACATGATGTGTATATAGCTAGCAGAATTTCTCTGTTCCCAATAGTCTGACTCAGAGGACACTGAGAGCAAAAATGTGGGATTATCATTGGAGACTTTTTCTAGTCCACTCAAGTTCCTCCCACTGTTACTTATTTTCTTTCTTCTTTTGACACCTTACCAATTCATGCTCTTATTGAATGTTTACATTGTAAACTGCCTGAAATCTCTTCTGGAAGAAGATTGAAAGAAATACATATTCTGTCTTGCATATAAATATTTTCTAGAATATCTGAGGAAGCTGCTGTGACCATACTGATCTGCTCCTTGAAGAGGGTGCATAACTTGGTAGGGCGTAAGGAACAGCAAGGCCAGGGGGACTGCAGAGAAATGAGGGAGAAAACAGATTAATATCTATTCTCTCAGCTTGGATTGTTTTCTCTCCGGTACTCACTTGTCTCAAGTCTATAAATCCTTTGGTTTTTGCCCAGTTATATAGTCTTCAATAGGGCTTTTTGGAGTCTACTCTATTTAAAATTTAAACCTCCAACATGTCTAATCTCTCTTATTGTATAACCACTTTTAATTGCCTTTTTTTTTCTGTACTAAAACACCATGACCAAGGCAACTTATTTTAAAGCATTTATTTGGGGGCTCACAGTTCCAACAGGCTAGAATCCAAGACCATAATGGGAGAGGACATGGCAGCATTAAGGCATGACTGTGGAATAGTGGTCAAGGACTCACATCCCAGTTCCCAAGCAAGAGACAGAAGGAGCTAGCTGGGAATGTCATGACCTATGCCTGTCTCAAGTAACACAGCTCCTCTAACAAGACCATACCTCCTAATCCTTCCCAAATTATTACACTAACAGAGACTCAAGCATTCAAAACTATGAGCCAGTAGGGGCCATTCTCATTCAGATCACCACGTGGTGACTCACATTAGTGTCTCAGGGCTTTACCAAGAAGCAAGATCCTATATGAAGAAGGGCAAGAGTTAGGGAGAAGAAAGGTACAGAGAGTAAGAATGACAAGTGTAGGCTGTACCAATGACTGGTATAGCTTGAGGCCCATGCCATGAGATAAAGCCCAGGCCCGACACTGTCTGGATGGCCAGGAACCAGAGGCTGGGTAGCATAGAGACCTAGGATAGAACCAAACATGACTGTCAAAAGAGGCAATGAAATTATTCATAATGCAATTCTGTTATACTCATGGATATATGAGTTGTCATCGGAGAGATTTCATTCAGCAACTGATAGGAGCAGACACAGAGACCCACAGCCAAACATTAGGTAAAACTTGGGGAACCCCACAAAAGAGGGGATGAGTGGGAACCAAAAGGGTTGAGTACACCAAAGGAATACAGCCCACAGGATCAACTTGGTAGAGCTCATAGGCATTCACAGAGACTGGAGTGACAATCACCGAACCTATGGGTCTGGGACAGGTCTTCTGAGTATGTGCTATGATTTTGTAGCTTCGGGTGCTTGTGGGAGTGGTGGTGTCGTTGGCTCTTCTACTTACTCATAGGACTCTTTTCTGCTGCTGGGTTGCCTCTTCCGTCTCTGACGTGAGGATCTGTGCCTAGTCTTATTGTAACTTGGGATGTATGCTGTATTCAGTTGTTATCCCAGGGGATGCCTGGGGAGATGGAGGAGGAGAGGATGAGGGAGCTGAGAGGGGTGCAGAGAGGGGAAACTGTGATCAGAGTGTAATGTGTGAGAGAAGAACAAATAAAAGAAAGGAAGAAAATGTAAGCCGAGGAATCTTAAGATCCATGACCTGGTAAACTAGAGACCCTGGAGAGCTAATGGTGTAAGCTCCAGTGTAAAGACTTCAGACTCAGGAGAAGCTGGTATTCGGTTTGATCTTGAAGGCAGGAAAAGGCTACTGTCTCCATTTGAAGGATACCGGGCATGGAGAATTCTCTTTACTTTGAAGAGGATTGGATTTCTTCTGCTTAAAGCTTTACTTGAGTGAATAAGTCCCACTTTCATTGTAGAGGAAATGTGCTTTGCTCAGTGTATTGATTCAAATGGCAAACTGGTTCAAAGCATTCAGGATAAGTACTAAATATCTGGGCACCTGGTACCTCCTCAGGCTGAGCATCATGCCAACCACCATGCTACGACGCTGTTCATTTTGACTTGTGTGGTTTTTGCCTGGCTCCTTGCTCTAGGCAGCAGCATAGAGCGGTGCAGTAATTTGGCTTGTTCTAGTTATTGTTTGTCCTCAGGGTTTAGAAGATCTGGCATACTCAATAAATATTTGTTAATGAAAAGAAGAAACATTACCTTAAGGCTCTAATATAATACCACCAATAATAATAATGACAATAATATCCATCCCAAAGAGGTCTTGTGAGAAGCACTGACCATCAGTGTTCCAGGAATTTTCTCAGATATGATGCAGATTTAGAGTACTGTGTGCATGTATGTGCACATGCCCCTCCCTCCCTCTACACTGCTGATCTGAGTGTTGTTGAGCGTTGTAATTAGTATTGTTACTGTCATTATCGTTTTGTGCTATGCTTGTGGCTCCCTGACCTAACTGGCTTTTCAGTTTAGGGATGTTATGAAATACTTATGAGAACATTAATTTGGATTTATTATAATTAAACTTTTAATTTGTGCCTTTAGGAAGATTAATTTTGAGATAAAAGACTAATGAAAATAGGTCAAACAAATGTTTAACTATTGGGAAGAACTGATCTCCTAAAGAACCAGCAACCTCTCTAGGACGATGTGGGCAATATACTGATGTAGGCGCTCTTTTTAAAGACCACACATAACTGAGTTCATTCTGTGCCCACCTATTATTGGGTTGTGACTTTAAAGTAGGTTTTTAAATGTGCAACGCATATCCATTTCTTTGTAAGTAAAGGCAAAGAATACTTTTTATTTCTTAAGTTTAATTTGTGATCCTTGAGGCTCAGAAAATGACTCAACCAGGAATGTGCCTGCTGAATGAGCAAGCATAAGGAACCTGCTTTGATCCACACACCCCCCAGCACTCACTTAAAAAACTGAGTTTGTGTCTGTACTCACAGAGCTGGAGAGGACAGAGAAAAGAGGATTCTGGGGCTTCCTGACCAGTTAGCTGAGTCAGTGAGTAATAGGTTCAGTGGAAAACATTATCTGTAAAAAAGTAGAGAATGATTGAAGGAGACATTTGACATCAACCTCAACCCCGACCCTACCTCATATGCACATATACAAATGCAAGACACACACACACACACACACACACACACACACAGAGAATCATTGTATGTATAACACACAACACAAGTCCAGGCATGAACTAAGTATTTTTAGAAGTTTTTCAAGGGGCAAAGAGACAGCTCAACAGTTGCTCTTTTTGGACACTTGTTGCTCATGAGGAAGTCCTGGGTTTGATTTCTAGAACCCACATCAGCAGATCACAACCACCTGTAACTCTGCCAATCCCAGGGGCTCTAATTCCCTCTTCTGGCTTCGGCGGGCACCAGGAATCCATGTGGTATATAGATACATGTAGCTACTCACACATAAATATAAAATAAAATTAACAAATATTCAAAGTTTTAGTTAATAAATTTAAAGTAATAAGTTCATGTGTTCTCACAGAAGTCTCCAAAATGTGCTCCACCAGCGAAGGGTTAATGGCATTTTCTTATCTAAGTTGCTTATTTTCAACTGGCCTATCACCATTATATTTCAACTTATATATTTAAAAGTGTCATATTCTATAAAATAAAAGGTTATTCATTCATCAGAAATATGCTACAAAAATAACCATATGGATTTCAGGGGACAAAGGATGCATTTCTGGCAGTACCAATAGTACTCATTTGGCATCATGGGAACATATAGAGGTGTCTCAATATTTGAATAGAAGCACTCTTCCCTAAGTAATATTATGACTCAAGAATTCAGAGGAATTAGCTTTTGCTTCATTTTAGAAGATAAAAGTTATATTTAAGTTGAGAATGATTTTAAAAAACTGGATCTGCTGCTTTCATAGTCCACATAAAAGTAGAGATTCAAAGGTGTGGTCTTCACCTCACAGGTACCTACCGTCTCAAATTGCTTTTAGTGAGGGAACACTGAGAAGGCCTTGGAGTTCTGCAGGTACTGAAGGAAACTTCTTGAGACTCAGAAAGTATATGATTCAGACACTTCTGAGCCAGGCCATTGCTCACACCTGTGAATAGGGCTTCCAAGCATGTTTGCCTATTCAGGACCTACTGCCTTTTTACTCAAGGCCATGCACTCTGGAGATCCAGATAGCAATACATACTTACCAAATACTGGCTATCTTCTGGGAATTCATCAGACTGCTTTGTATTAATAACTGTTGTAATCTTTCCAATAGTACCATGGCTTATCCTGCCTCTGCTATTAGGAATCCATATTGACTTCTGTCTCTTAAAGAACAGGCCAGTGTGTGTCACCTGGGCCACATAGCTTGACAGGGCAGAGACTAGTCTCAGATGGTCTTTAGGAAGTTGACTCATGAGCACTGTTGGTTTATCTAATCGTATATTCAGCTTGTTATTTGCCTACCACATTGTCCGTGCAGATTCTTAGACTTTAAAGGGATCTCTTCTGGTCACCATTTTAGTGGTGGGTGAACAAGCTGATTTAAGCCAATCAATGTGCTTTGGGGGTCCCATGAATAAATAGTCAGTCATTGGGAGCAATAGGACTTTTGCCCATTGATGCAGGCATAAGCCTTGGTTCTCACCCTCTGTATAACACTAGTTCTTCATTGGTAACACTTGGCCCTAGTCCTCCCCATAATCTGAGCCAAGCTTGTCTTCATCACAGGGCTGTGAAGAACTTGTGTGTTGCAAAACACTGTTTGTATGTTTCTGTTCTTGTTTGGGGAATTTTTGCATATTTATAAAATTTTAAGGATATTTTTGTTACAACATATTTTGTGCATGTTTCTATTTTGTTTAAGGTATTGTGCCTATGTGCTTCATTTGGAAATATGGGATGTAGTTCTAATTTTTGAAAGCTATTATTATAAACCATATGTGATAATCAGGGACATAGGTTAGTAGTTAGTCATTTATAATAATTAAAATGGTAGATATATTAGGTTTGCTTTCCAGATCATATAGAGATATATTTTAGATAGATAGATGGTCTCCAAACCTTTCAAAGATCTACAGAATATGGCATTTAAATTATTTTATTAACTTAGGGTTTTTCATGACAATGCTCCTGGCAGCACCAATTTACTTCAGAAATGGTGGGCATTGAAGAAACTCCTTATGGATTTGCTTTCAATGTGGCAAGGCTAGCTGTTTGGGCAAGAAGATGCTCTTGCTTGGACTGCTTGACAGTATGTTGTATAAACTGGACATGCAAGACCCATAAGAAAGTGACTACTGAACTTAGCCAAAACAAATCCAGATGGTCCTTCAGGATTCCTGCTTCACAGAAGAAACTGACGGACATTCTGCAGGACACAAAGGAAAGTGACTGACAAACTTTGCCAGTATAGGTGAGACAGTCTTTTAAATTACCTGCTTCATTGTGGTCCTGTAGGCTCAAGATGGATACTCTAATGTTGCAAAGGAATGTTGGGTAACTGTGCAGGCAGTCAGATGTCTCTGCCATTTCTAGAGTTTTTGGAAGTCTTTTGAAATGCAGTTTTTATTTACCCAAATAATATTATATCCTTGTGGGGCCTTAGATGGAGCTGAAGACTAGATAGTTATAGTTGCAGTTTTCATTAAATATGATAGAAAGTTATTTAGGTATAAGATTTTGGATTCACTAAGATAAGATAGGTTATGGAGTATTTAAATTTACCAGCCACAAATGAATTGGAATTCAGTATATTGTGAATGTAATCCTTAATTGATAATTGTTCTTATTGTATACGGTCTTATTATGTTAAAGTTAGAACCTTTTATTTTTGTTTAGAAGAAAGCCAGAAATATTGGGTAATATCATTTGGAAGTGTGTTGCATTATTCCTACTGCTTTTGTTAACAATTCAAAGATGTGTCTGACTAAATAAAATTAACCTGTGAGCAGGAGGCTGTGTCAGCAAATATCTGACAGGAAGTGGTAAGAAGGAGGTATTTGTAGTTAGGATTTCTTTTAGTGGGGATGAAAAGAGGACAGAGGGATTTGGAAGACTCCAGCCAAAGGAGGAAGTTAGCTATCAGCTGTCAGTCTCTGGGAGTGAGCAGAATTCCACCTAAACCATTGAATCCTGAGTTCTTTAGATTTAGATAAGGTTAGATAAGTAATGTGCAGGGGATTGCATCTACGTGTACTGTCAAGTGTTCAGAAGGAAGCAATGGCCACAAAGGGCAGTAGTGGTAAACACAACTCTCATTCCCTCGGAAAATCCTAATTGGCTATGACAGCAGAGACGGGGTCCCCATCTTCTCATGATAGAGTTCCATGGAGGCAGCTGGGTAGGTTTTAATCATTCTGAGCATGTAAGAATCACAGAAATATCCTTTTTCCTATAAAACTGGGCCATAAGGGGGGAAAAACCTACTCTTTCCTATGTATCAAATGTCCTTTGCTTCTGTAGGCTTTATAGGTGAGGGGCCTTTACAGCTGTGGACTGTATATAGACAAGGTCGTTTGAGCCTGTGGGCTATAGAGGGGAAGATCCAAAGCTAGGCAGGCCTGAGCACAGTACTAGGTGGAGCTTCTGGTCCCCTAATTTATCCAGTTCACCATTGCTGCACACTGGGGTTTGGCAGGCACAGTCTGTGGAAGGAAAGATACCGATGTGGACTCTACACATGATTGTCCACTGTAGATCTCAGGAGATGAGGAAACAGAAGCAGGAAATGATGGAAGCAGGACTGCCACAAAGGAGGAAAGTTATTTGAAGACCAGCTGTGGGGATTCCCAGCTCTGACAGAAGAGGCACGGTGCCAGAGAAGCCATGAAACTCAGCTACCAGTGAGGCAGGAATGACTCTTCAGTGGGGGCCTTGGATACCACTCCCTCCCTGCCCTGGCAGGTGTCTGTCTTTCATTCCACTCTTCCAGTGTTCAAAGCCAGCCAAAGACCCTTAGCCTGAAAGTAGTGCCATGTTCACAGCCACTGATCATCCCCCCTGTCACGCTCCGCTTCCCTTCCCAGCTGTGTCGAGGCCATTGCTCTAAGAGTGTACTGGGTGAGATAGGGAGTCAGTACCAGCTGCTTCCCTGGGGGCAAACTGATAGCAGAACATGTCTGCAAGGGGCAGTTAGGACCTCTGTAGATGATATAGTTAACCTCCTCACGCTTCAGCTTGCAGAGCAGATAAAACTGTCAAATGCTGGCCAATCTTTCTGGTGTTCAACATGCTTTAATTAAAACGGAAAAGCTGGGTTGGGCAGAGCTGAGTGTCCCAGCCTGTCTTTTCTGATTTGCAGCAGATTTGTTCATTCTCTTGGACTGTGTCCTAAACCATGTAGAAGCAGTGTGTGTCTTCTGTGAGCACATAGTAGGTATGTTGAAAGCACACAGTAGGTGGCCACTAAGCATATGGGAGCAAAGATTTGTCAGGTTGCCATTGCACTTCATGAATTTCTTTCTCCTGAGTGGGGCAGGAGAACAAAATATGATCAGATTCCATTCTTCGTGCCTGCCTGGAGCCTTCAGAGAATACAAACAAGTCAGGGCATTTCTGAGCTGGGGCTCTAGAACTGCACATTTTTCTTCCTTGAACAGCAACTGATTTTTTTATTTTTTATTTTTTATTTTTTTTTTTTTTTTGTCTCCAGCAACCACTTGGTGTTTTTATAAACAAACGGAAGGCAGAGAGAAAAGTATTTTACTTCACCAAGGATATGTTGAAAATGACATCTAAGACATTTCTAAAACTATTCTGTGCTTTCTCTCCTGTCTCCCATCTTGCTTCTAAAGATGACTGTTTCCCAGGGACCCTGGCTGTGCTGGATTCTCTTCCCAGTGACTATGTCAGGCCCCAGCCTTTCACTGCCTTTCCCAGCCTTTCACTGCCTTTCCCTCTAACTCCTGACTTTACTAAAACAAATATCTGCGGTCTTTACTCTGTTGAGAATTCTTGATTTCCTATTGACTCTACGTTGAAATTCAAATCATTTTCACTGCAAGTGTGACATGCTGTCTCTGACCTGGAAATTATTTCTGAGAAGTCCTCCACACAGTAGAATTTGAGCTTGCTGGGGCCACGAACCATACCTTTTTGTTCATCTGAATCTTGTGAGGTTATATGATGACAAGTAGAGAAGAGAAACACTGGATCTGTTTCTTTTGGTGATTATTTTGAAACGTATTGACAAACTGGACTCTCACAGTCATATTACAAGGTATCATCTACTATCAGCCCCACTGAGCTATCTGTTTATTGTCTTGTCATTCTAGTCCTACACTCTACCCAGGGCCTTTTCTTTCGGAGCTAGTGCTTCACGTAAGTGCACCGCAGGACCCCATTCTTTCTCCATGACAGCACTGAGTGCATCAGTTCCTGTTTTTATCCTCCATCTTCCCATCTTTAGAGACCCTTGTGGGCATTTCCTTTTCCAAAGGCCAAATGAGCAACAGAATCTGACCTTGACATAACCCTAAACTAGTTGTGTGAGTGGATGTGTTTCATGATTGTGCTGCTGGTTTTGCTAACTTGATACAAGCTAGAGTCATCAGAGAGGAAGGAGCCTCAGTTGAGGAAATGCGTCCATGAGGTACAGGTATAAGGCATTTTCTCAATTAGTGATCAGTAGGGGAGAGCCCAGTCTGTGGTGGGTGGTGCCATTCTGAGTCTGGTGGTGCTGGGTCCTATGATAAAGCAGGCTGAGCAAGACAAAGGGAAGCAAGCCAATAAACAGCATTTCTTCGTGGCCTCTGCATTAGCACTCCTGCCCCTGTCCCGGCTTCCTTTAGTGACGGACTATGGCCTGGAAGTGTAAGCCAAGCAAGCGCTTTCCTCTCTGCCTTGCCGTTTTGGTCATGGTGTTTCATTGTTACAGCAGAAACCCCGAAAAACACAAAGACAATAAACTCCAAGCAGAAATGAACTTGGGAAATAAATTAAGCCTGTGCTCCCTTATTATAAGAAGTGTTTCCTATTATCTCACTTTGGGGTGGACTTCAGCATATGAGGGTGTGTAATGATGAGACATGTTCTGTCTCTAATGCTGAGCAACAGAAGGTATTGAGTTACGGCAGCCAACAGTCCTGATTCTGACTTGTCTGTAATGAAGAGATTTCTCTGAAGTGAGACTTCAGTTTTCTTAGTCTGAGCTATGACCAGTTGGAAAATCTCTTTAGCAGATGACTATCAAGAAGTCAAGTCGAGTATTTGGGGCTATCTGTATCTTGGCTGCCCTTTTCATTAGAGTACAATTTTTATGAAGACAGATGTTAAAATTGTCAAAGACATAAATATGATGTAGGTCCTAAGATTCTGCTGTATATTAGAATCACCTGGGAGCCCTTCAGATTCCCCTTAAATCATACATTTGGGAGTGGCAGTTAGGATCAGTCTACTATAAAGACTTCCAGGGGGCTAGCTAGAGCAATAAGATAGCTGAAGGGTATCAAGGGGATACAGATTGGAAAGGAAAAAGTCAACTATCTCTATTTGCAAATGATATGATAATGTACATAGGTGACCCTAGAATTTCTGACAGGGAGCTCCAACAGCTGATAAACACTTGCCTGGATAAGAGATTAACTTGAAATATCAGTAACCCTCCTATATACAGATGACAAACAGCCTGGGAGAAATCAGGGAAACAGCACCCTTCACAATAGCCTCAAATAATATACAATATCTTGGGGTAACTCTAACCAAGTGAGTGAAAAACTTGTCTGACACTGTAGAATTCAGGGTCTTGTGCTGTGTTAGACCAATGTCTTTGCTGTCCCAGCAAACTGCATAGCACCATCTAGCACTTTCTCAGTTAGCCAGTGGGAGAGAACTATATTATTCCTGGGTATGTGCGCATCCATGTTTATTGCCTCTCCAATCCCAATAGTTAGGGCATGATGTCCATCAGCTGATGAAGGCATAAGGAAAATATGGTCCATACACGTGATGGTTGCAAAGAAAAGTGAAAAAAATGACATTTTTAATGTGAATGGGTAGAATTAGATAAACTTATAAGTCACAAAGGCATATAAAGACAGACAACACACACTCTGTCATATGTGACTCCTCGTTGCTTTGAATCTTTTGTGTGTTTAACCTGGAGTACAGGTAGAACCCAGGAAATTATAAACTGGTCACTGGAAGCCAATTCTTTAAGAGAGGGAGAGATAGTAAAATATAAGCAAAATGAAAGTCAGAGGGAACTGCTGAGAAAATTCATGTATGGAGGGAGGTGATGAATGGGGAAATAAGAGTTGGCAGAATGTGCAACAAAAGTGGAGGGAGCATGGAAATGTTACATTGAAGCCTATGACCTTTCGACTCAAGAAAGAGTTTCAATTAAAAGCAGAGGTTACAGGAAAAGGGGCTGCAGAAGGTTTAAAGAGTTTAGAGGGGATGTGGGTTTTCCTAGGAATTAAAGGTTAGCCAAAACTAAGGACACACAGAAGTCTTATGGGGGGTCTAGTAGTTGCTAAACTAATTAAAGACACTGCACACATTTATGTGTGTTTATTATATATTTTAATTTCATTTTGATGCATTGAAATCTTTGACCTTTTCGAACCCAATTCAACTGGACTGTGTGCATTATTTAAATATTCCTCTGGATGTCTGCCCAGTTATTGCATCACCTTTTGTTGTATATTTCATATTCTATACAGGTTCTTAGGGTTTGATTACAGAAGAAAACCATCCTAAACTTCCTGTCTTAGTGGATTTTGGCTTAGGATTTCCTGAGGTGCTAGAACTCTGTGCCCAGCTTCTGGTGTTTTGGTTTCTGTCTTGTGTGACTGGGGATCTCTTAAGCTATTTATGAAGCCTTTGCAGAAGCCAACAGGATTCTTGTCTAACCAGCAGCCATGTCAAGGCTCAATACCTGAGATGCCTTTGTGGTCATGGCCTCTAAGAAGTAGACCCCTGCCATTTGTAAGCAGGGAATGCTCCAGGAATCCCCTGGTAATTCTCCTGTATGTCAGGGTGGGCAGTGACAGGCTAAAGAACCACCAAAGATATGTCAGGGGCTGGATGGAAGCTCTGAGACAGAGCAAAAAAGTTCAGAGTCAACATATAAAAGTTTAACTGAAGAAATGCCTCTCATTTTCCTAAAACGCCACATTGTCTCCCTTCCTTCTCTCTCACACAGCAAGACTTGATTAACTAAGACTATAAACTCCAGCAAAATGAAAATGATGTGGGCCTTTTGAGTTCTGTTTATCGACTTCCACATTCTGGATGAAGCTTGTTTTACTGTGATAAGCATGCTTGTTGGACACTGTGTCTATGTCTCTTTCTGTGTGCGTAAGTATAGTTGCCCCTGGAGAGCAGAGGTGTTGGTTCCCCTGAAGATGGAGGTAGAAGCAGTTCTGGGCTAATAAATGTGGGTCTAAAAATTGACCTGAGCTCCTCTGCAATAGTGGTACATGCACTCAACCACGGAACAATCTCTTCAGCCTCTGTCTGCTTTTAAATAAATTTGATTCATCAAACAATTTGAGTCTATTAATGAAATTGAAAGAAAGATAAAAAATAGTGGTGGAATTAAGGCCTCGATGAAGGACAAGAGCCTAATAAACAAAGGCTGGGATGGATGATGCTGTGGGAGGAAAACAGAATCAATAAATGGAAATTGTATCAGTTTGTGTCATTTTTCCATTGCTCACAAAGCTACCTGTACATTTCCTAGCAGCCCAAATAAAAGGGGAGGTATGGTTTATCACTCTTGCCATAAGACAAACACTATCCATGAGGAGGCCAGTTTCTTTTGATGCTGAGTTCTGGGCCCCACTGCTCTGCTAAAGAACAAATTCTCATTATAAAGGAATTTTAAGTCTCACTAACTTAGCAGTCACATATGTGGATTTGATGACAGGCAGTTGAGAGCAGTAGACAGACGCATCCTCACCATCTGGATGAAAAAAGTCCTCTTTCTAACTAGCTTTGCAAAAAGGAGAGATGCAGGTTTGAAACACAAGAAACATGCAGTCTCAGAAATTGTGAAACTATGAAATAAAATCAGGTATGAAAGTGAGTATTTACTTAGTAGGAAGCAAATCACCTTGCGAGTCATTAAAAAGGGAGGAGGATGTGCTTCAGTAGCAGTGTGCTTAGCTAGATCTAGCTTCTGTGCAGTCTTTGGTCCAAGCCCTAGTGTGTGCTCCTGCCCACCCACCCACATCCCCCCACATCCATCCACAGACCCCCACATACACACTCACTGCTGTGTGCAAGTTCTGTATTATATTTTCTCCCTAACTTTATATTTTGGCTACTCATTGATTCTCTCTTCCTAAGATAATCTTTGGAATTTAAGTTCTGCATTGAGAGTAGGACGATATTTAAACCTCTCTGCTGGTTTGGGAGCCTGAAGATTGTTTAGCAGTTCCAAAAAGTCTTATTTAGCTTCTTATCATTGCTAGTGTGTTGTCAATTTATGATTATTATAAAGTTTGAAAAACATCTCCCAATTTACATTTATATATGGGGTGAAGTATTTGACTGTTGTCTCATTATTAGTGTGATTATTTCACACTAGAAGCTCCATTATAACCCCCCCACACTGCCTGTGTCAGAGTTTGCTGAACATGAACATCCATGATGATCCATGATGCCATTTCACTTATGCTCCTCTATGGGATGAGTCAGGTGAATCAGAATGAGTGTAATAAAAATAATTTCTAGCTTTCTACCAAGGGACAGCCAGGGTTAAGTTCATGTTACCGATGGGACATTAGGTCACGTCAGTACATTCCATTAAATCTACATCAATCATATGACAACCATAGCTTCCTATGTTTTTATTCAAGAAATTGTGTCTAAAGGTAAGTAACCTGGAGTATGAGTCTCCATCGACTTCAAAAGAATCTTTTAAAATTTCATAGAAGCAAAGCCATAATGCAACCTATTAGTGAAGCCTTCCCCTAACTACGGGCAGGGTAGAGCAACAGAAGGAGCCTTGAAGACCAAGTCATTTCCTTTAGTGCAATTGCTCTGTAAGATGAGCCACTTAGGGATGCTCTTGAACAGGAGTTGGTGGCAGTGGGTGGCCCTAGTGAACCTCTGTCTGCTGTGGACTAGTCATTCAGCTTCCTTGTCCTCAGTTTTATCACTTTGAATGTTGAGATATTAATAATACCAGGGAAAGGGACCTTTTTTGTTTTTTTTGTTTTTTTTTTCTCTCTTCTTTATTTTGTATTTATCAAAAAAAACACAGTAAAAAGAATTTAAAATGTGGAAGAGTTAACAATAACTATACAGAGGATAAGAATGATAGGCATGGCTTATCAAGGGAAAAAATACAAATAAGATTGCTACACCTATATTTTCTTTGTGTTCATCTTTCCCTCTGAATTTTTTTTTTTCATCCCTGTATATCCTTATTCAAGGTCTCTTCCCCCACCCAACACATCTGGTCATTTTTCTTCACTGCAACTCCCCATCCCCTCCCTGGGCAGGGAGCAGACAGACCCATGGTCCCACTGACCCAGTAGTAATGCTTAGATCAGTCTCCACTTCTGGCCAAATCCAGTTCTTTCCCCCCTCCCTCAAGAGTGAGTCAGGTGTTCCTCTAGGTGGAGTGGGATCCAAAGGGTCAGTCCAGGGTGTTTCTGATCCCAAGCTGTTCCGTGGTTGTGGTTTGCCGCTTGGGCATGTTTGACTTTTTTTCTTGTTTGTTTGTTTAGAGGCC